>OZ018319.1:61692860-61760360 GCA_963969495.1 Ceratothoa steindachneri
ACTTTTATGTCGGATAGAGGGAATCAGCTTGGTTGCCCTGGCTTGTACGCGTTCCAATCTCGCGATGTCCTTTCGCAATGAAGGACTCCAAAATTGTACGGCATACTCCAGGTGCGGTCGGACAAGTGAGTTGTACAGGCACAGTACAATCTCCTGGTTCCGATAACCAAACTGGCGCTTAATATAGCCTAGCATCCTTTGGGCCTTTTTCTCCGCCTCAATGCACTGTTTCGAGAACTTGAGGTCACTAGTGATTGTTACACCCAAGTCCTTCTCAGTGTCACTCGATTCAAGAGCAGTGCCCTTAAGGATATACTGAGATTGGGGGTTTCTGTGGCCGATATGCATCACTTTGCATTTGTTCACGTTAAAAGGCATTTGCCACGTGTCCGACCACTCCCCAATCTTCCCAAGATCTTCCTGCAGGCGGGCAGTATTTCCATCCTTTGCAACGTTCATACCAAGCTTGGTATCGTCGGCAAATTTGGAAATCTTCGCAACCATGTCACCGTCCATGTCGTTGACGTAGATGATGAATAGTAGTGGTCCCAGGACAGAACCTTGAGGCACCCCGCTAGTAACGGGCACCCACTCAGAAGACTGTCCATTTACCACCACCCGTTGCCGTCTGCCACTTAGCCAGTTCTCGATCCAGCCGGCTACCTTTCCGTCTATGCCAAGCGCTCGCACTTTCCGGAGAAGGCGGCGGTGTGGTACCTTATCAAAGGCTTTCTGAAAGTCTAGGTAGACCACATCCACCGCCTCGTCCCGATCGTGCTCACTGAAAACGAAGTGGAAGAATTCTACAAGGTTCGTCAGGCATGACCGTTGCCTTCGGAAGCCGTGCTGGGAACTCCTCAGTAGCAGGTTTGACTCTAAATACGACGTCACTTTGTCCACCATGATGATTTCCATGAGTTTACCGACTATCGAAGTCAGACTGATAGGTCGGTAGTTCGACGGTTGGTTACGGTCTCCTTTCTTGAAGATAGGAGTCACCTCCGCCTCACGCCAGTCTCTAGGAACGCATGCGGTCCGGATTGACATGTTAAAGATAGCGCACAGATGTCGTGATACTTCATCGCACACTTCCTTCAACACTTTAGGTAGAAACCCGTCCGGTCCAGGGGACTTATTCGTCTTTAGGTCAGCGATCTTTTTCTTTATTTCTCCTTCGGTGAAGTCCATTGCCTCCAGCTTTTCCCCCGAGTAGGAATCCGTCGGCTGGGGAATGGGACCACACTCTTCAGTAAACACTGAAGAGAAGTAGTCGTTGAGGAGGTTGGCATTTTCTGCATCTGAATGCTTTAATGTCCCCTCCTCGTTCCTCAAAGGGCCAATCGTTCGACGGATTGGTTTACGGCTGTTCACATATCCAAAAAACTCCTTGGGATTCTCTTTACAGAGTCTCGCCACTCGGAGTTCCTCAGACCGCTTAGCCGCCCTTATGCTGGACTTCACTCTCCTGGCTAGCCTCCGGTATTCGTCAAAGTCACCCGAGATCTTCGATTGCCGGTACACATTTCTCTTCTCCCTAAGCAGTTGGCCGATTTCTCGATTAAACCACTTTGGTTGAACAGAAGACCGACGGGGGCATTTCAGAGGGATAAAACGCGATTGAAGACTCATGAATGTGGTTTTGAAACTGTTCCAAGAGTCTTCAACAGCATCGCACTCCTCTAGCCTCGCGTCAGTCAGTCCCGCGCGTAGACCTGCAAAGTCTGCTTTTCTTAAATCCAGTTTCCTTGATTTACTAGTTGCAGGCTCTGCCTTGGGGACTTTGACTACAAATCTAATTAGTCGGTGGTCACTGCCACCGAGTTCTTCGCCAACAGAGAGGTCCTCAACGATGTCATCCTCAGAGGTGAAAACCAAGTCGAGGATATTGTCTCCTCTCGTTGGCTCTCTCACCCATTGAGTGAGGAACTCGTTGTTCGTGAACTCCAGGAGTAGTGCGTTCTCGCCACAGGGTTCTCTGGTTTCCCAGTCAACTTGTGTGTTGAAATCACCCATGACGATACACACTCTGTCTTCGACAAGTTCTCCTAGTAGCTGGTACAGATCTCTGTCCTTTTCAACGAGTTGGGCAGGAGGTCTATAAAGCACCAGGGTCCTGTATTTGGCAGGACCTATCTCTAGGTCAACACCTAGTAGTTCATGGTCGGATACGATGTTGCAATCCGTCGAGTTGAGAGTATCCTTGACATACAACATCACACCGCCACCTTCTCTGTCTGGCCTATCTTTCAAGAAGAGCTGGTAACCGGGAATCGTGAATTCGCCTTCAAAGTCTCGGTTTAAGGTTTTTATCCACGATTCTGTTATGGCTACCATTTCGGGTTCTTCCGTCGCTACGAGGCCACGGAGCTCAGGAAACTTGTTCCTGATTGACCTCGCATTGAACAGAAGAACTTTCAGGGAGTCCCCGACTGTAGGACTCCCTACGCTCTTCCGTTTCCCGGCTTGTTTGTTTGTGAGGCACCCCTTTTTGCGACCTCTGAGAAGGTCGTTCCTGGAGTGACACGGGCATACTGGCGTACGTCCGCCCTCACTCTGGGCCGGATACTCCTTTCGGTCCTCTCTACGACATCCTGGATCATGTTCGACAGAAAGGCCTTTCCTTTAAAGGAAAGATGTACCCCATCCCTTTGGTAGAGATCATTTCTACCATAAAAGGTGCGGTACGGGTCCACAAAAAAGACCCCCTCTGCCGTACACAAATCTGCCAGGCGCCGGTTTAAAGACACATTCATCGAGTGAGCGGTCCGTGTTGGACCTCTCCTCGGGAGCATCCCGACTACCACGCGCTTGCGGGTTTTCAGCCCACAGTCGTCCACGGCACCCATGACCGTGTGGAGGATTTTATCTGTAGGGCCTACCCTACCTCCTCTCAGGTAGAGGTCGTTTCCACTGACCATCAGAGCAACGACTGAGCTCTCAGAAATCTGTGATTTCTCAGCCTCTACTCTGATGTGGTGGTTACCACATCCTGGCAGGCAGCTTACCTTAACGCTTGTGCGAAGGCGGGCCGCTAGCAGGGGCTGCAGGTCCCGTGCCTGGGAATCGCCCACAAGGATGACCCTGGCACATTTGCCTGCTGAGCTCGGATTCTTTTTTTTCTGAGGCAAGCTCTCCGATTCCTCTCTCTTCCCCATCATGGTGTTTTCAGGCTTTTCTTTTTTCTTCTTCCTCTTATTCTTCTTCTTCTTCTCTATCATCTTTTCCCCCTTGTCATCCTTTTCATTAACTTCTTCTACCCTTTCTTCTTCTATTTCTCTCTCTTCCTCTTTCTTCTTTCCCTTTTTCGTCTTTTTTTTCTTTTTCCCTTTTGGTGTCGCTGCCACATTCGGGCACGGGCTCTCTGCAGAGGTAGTGTTTGCCACAGGACTCGAGAGATCGTTTAATTTCTCTTCGAGCCTGCGGATCTGGTGGGAGTGCTCCTCCTTGAGCCTCTCGATTTTCTGTTCGAGGTCTGTAGTTCTTTCCCTGTAGTAGGCGACTACTTCCTCCACTTCCTTCTTTAAAATGCAAGTGGTGCATACACTGTCTGGGTGGCATTTCGCATAGCAGCCTTCCGGGAAGTCAACGCACCACTTGTCCTTCTTACATGTGGCACACGTGAATTTTAGCGCTGCTGGACCTTTCTTTCCTGCCATTTTGAACACTCTATTTCTTAAGCTTGTGACCAATCAATATATAAAAAGGGGGTTGGTGAGTTCTCCCCGCGTGAGTCGCTCCCGCCTATTGATCGGAGTCGTTTCGGAGTCTTCCAGAAGGCACGCTCCATGTGCTGCTGTTCGTCCGACCGAGTCGTCAAGCCTCGGCGTGCCGTGGCTCCCAACCAAGCAGCACAGACGGTCCCCGAAGGGGCCATCGATTTCTCACCAGGTGAACAACAACGAAGCACACCCCTTACTAAACTCCTACTAGTTCCCTTCACAACGGCCAGGATCTCGGAGTAGCGTTCAATGGATATCCCGCCACACCAAGGAACTCGACCCAAGGCTTTTTATTGGCCTGGCAACCAACCTGGGAACAAAGGGCCGTCACCTCGGACCGATGCTACCAGAGGCACCCGTCAACGGGCACTGGGAACGGTCAATAATTACGCGCCAGGAAAGGGGTTAACGGGGCACTACCCTCATCCCATTCATCGTGCCCCAACGCCTAGGACCCCTCTAGTCCTAGTCTCTCGCAACCAGTGAGCGTCGATTGGCGTTGTTTATAGAGGTTCCAAAGCCTCTCTTCTGACGCGTGAGGTAGCTGCCAGGTCCTTATATGTAGATAGAGGGAAAAAAGGGAAAGAGTGACATGATAGGAGTAGGCTTTTTTTTCTTTCTTTTTTTTTGTATAAGTGGGAAGTAAGATAAAAGTAAAAAAAGAGAAGGATAGAGTAGAAAAAAGAAAAGATGACGCACTTAGTCTGGAACCTCGTTTCCGACCAAATCGACAAGGGAAGCCCTGCCAGGGGTACCCAGAAGAGGTACCCCCGCCGACATAGCTCGAAAAGTCAAAGGTCCACACAAGCTCTCTTCCCGCGACAAGGGGGCGTCACCTCTCCCTCTGGTTTAGAGAGAGAGAGAGAGAGAGAGAGAGAGAGAGAGAGAGAGAGAGAGAGAGAGAGAGAGAGAGAGAGAGTGTAACAAGGAGTAACAAGGAAAAGAGGTACCCTAGTAGACCTTACGATCCATTCAAAGAAGATACCTTTGATTGAACACTTGAGCAGGCGCAGTCCTTTAAAGGGTCAGATTGACGCTCTAAAAGAACACTTACACAGCGATTATGTGCCCAAACGGCTACTTCTCAAGACTTTGTCTAGACGCGACTTGAACTGTTAAAAAGAATTGCTGTTGATAACTTCCACTGTAAGTGCGTTCCAAGTGCCGCAGATGCTATATGTGAAAGATTTCCCACGCAGATCACGCTGGTAACGCTTCGGTTCAAGTTTGTAGCCGTGATTTCTTGTTCTGCTCTGGCTAAGCTTGAAAATATCCCTTTAGTCTATACTTCAATAAGCTGACCACGCAGTCTTCGGGTCTCCAGCGAAAGCAAGTCTAATTCTTGTAATCTATCTTCGTAAATCTTGTATCTGATAGAGTGAATCAGTTTGGTTGCTCTAGCTTGCACACGTTCTATCTACTCTTGCGATATCCTTTCGAAATGAATGACTCCAAAATTGTACGGCATACTTCAGGTGGGGTCGGACAAGGGAGTTATACAAACACAGTACTATCTCCTTGTTTCGATATCCAAACTGTCGCTTTATATAACCTAACGTCCTTTGGGTTTTCTTCTCCGCCTCAATACACTGCCTCGGTACAGATCCCTGTCTTTTTCAACGAGTTGGGCAGGGGGGTCTGTGAAGCACCAGGGTCCTGTATTTGGCAGGACCTATATTTAGGTCAACTCCTAGTAGTTCGTGGTCGAATACTATGTTGCAGTTCGTCGATTTAAGTGTATCCTTGACATACAACATCACACCGACACCCTCTCTGTCTGGCCTATCTTTTTGGAAGAGTTGGTGGCCGGGAATCGTGAATTCACCTTCAAAATCTCGGTTTGAGAGAGAGAGAGAGAAAAAGAGAGAGGGAGAGAGCTACAAGGAGCTACAAGGAAAAGAAGCAACTTAGTAGACCTTACGGTCCATTCAAAGAGGGTACCTTTGGCGTAACAGTTGAAGTCCTCGAAAGTGCCAATTGACGCCCTCGAAAACACTCGCAGAGTGGTTATGGGCCCAAACGGCTACTTTTCAAAACTTTGTCTAGACGCGACTTAAACTGCCCAATAGAATTGCTGTTGACAACTTCCACTGGAAATGCGTTACATGTACCACAGATGCTATAGGTGAAAAATTTTCCACACAGATCACAGTGGTAACGCTTCAGCTCAAGTTTGTAGCCGTGGTTTTTGGTTCTGTTCTCGCTAAGCTGGAAAATATCCGTGTAGTCTACATTGTCGAAGCCTCGAAGCATTTTAAAGACTTGAATAAGCTGACCACGCAGCCTCCGAATCTCCAACGAGAACAAATCTAATTCCCGTAACCTATCTTCATAACTCTATCTTATGTCTGATAGAGGGAATCAGTTTGGTTGCCCAGGCTTGCATACGTTCCAATCCCGTAATGTCTTTTCGAAACGAAGGACTCCAAAAATTGTACGGTTCATTGAAGACTCACCAACATTCCGATGAAATGTTCTTCGTCTGTGAGATACTTCTTTTTTGCGCGACACACACACATACACACACTGTGTCTCTCTTTGTCTCTCTCTTTCTCTGTCTCTATCTCTTTCTATCTCTCTCTCTCTTTGTTTCTGTCTCTCTCTCTCTCTGTCTCTCTCTCTGTCTTTCTCTGTCTCTCTCTCGACGCCCCCTTTTCGTGGGGAGAGAGCTTGCGAGTACCGTAGAGTTTCCGAGCTATGTCGTCGAGGGTACCTTTTTTTGGTACCCCAGTTAGGGTTACCCTTGTCGAACTGGTCGGAAATGAGGTTCCAGACAAAGTGCGTCCATCTCTAAATCGTCTATCCTGTGCTATTATAGGCTTTTCCTCTCCCTGTGATCATTCTTTTAAAAAAACAACAAAAAAAACACAAAACCTTATGACTTCCTACTAACTCGCCTCTTTTCTTTCTATCTAATATTTAAGGACCTGGCAGCTACCTCATGCATCAGAAGGGAGGCTTTGGAACCTCTAAAAACAACGCCACTCGATGCTCATTAGTTGCGAGACACAGGGACTAGAGGAGTCCTAGGCACTGGGGCTAGATTAATGGGAGGAGGGTAAGTGTCCCGATAACCCCTCCCCTGGCGTGTAATTATTGACCATTCCTAATGATCGTTAAGTGATGCCTCTGGTAACAACGGTCCGAGTTGACGGACCTTGTTCCCAGGTTGGCTGCCAGGCCAATAAAAAGTTTTGGTTTGTTCTCTTGTTGTGGCGGGATATGCCTTGAACGCTATACCGAGATCGTGGCCACCATGAAGCGAACTAGTAGGATTTAATAAGGGGCATGTTCTGCTGTTCATATGGTGCGAAATTGATGGTCCCTTGGAGGCCGTCAGTGCTGCTTGGTTGGGAGCCACGAAACGCCAGGCTTGAACAACTCGGTCAGACGAACAGCAGCACATGGAGCCTGTCATCTGAAATATCTGAAACGTCTCCGATCGATAGGCGGGAGCAACTCACGTGAGGCTAACTCGCCAACCACCCTTTTAAAATTATTGATTGGTCGCAAAGTGATATAAAGTGTTCAAAATGATCGGAAAGAAAGGACCAGGTGCTCTCGAGTACACTTGTGCGAAATGCCAGAAGGATAAGTGGTACGTTGACTTCCCAGAGGGATATTTTCTGAAATGCTATCCGGGCAGTACATGCACTGACTGTATTTTGAACGGCCAAGTTGAAGAATTGAAAGAACTATGTAGAGCATCCAAGGAGAGGTCAAGGAAGCTGGAGATAAGACTGCAAGGCTAACCATAGGTCGAAAGAAAAGGTCGGCTCAACCCTTGGATGAACCACCCACTGTCGTCGGTGGTTTCGCTGATCAATCTTTCGCTCATGTAGAAAATACTGCATCTGCAGTGATACCAGGAGAGCTGGCGTCGCATGCTATATGAATGGCTCAACCAGTCTAGAAAAAGAAAAAGAGGAAGAAGGGAAAGAAGAAAGAAGAAGAGAAAGTAGAAATAAAAGAAGAAAAACCAAAGGAAGATAGGGGAAAAAGACGAAGAAGAAGAAGAAGCAAAAAAAGACCTATATGGAGAAGAAAGAGGAAAGAAGGGATCTGAAACCCATGCTAGCGGCCAGCCTTCGCACCAGTGTCAGGGTAACCTGCCTCCCAGGACGTGAAAACCACCAGATAAGAGTCGAGTTTGAGAAATCTCAGATTTCTGAGAGCTCAGTCGTTGCCCTGATTGTAGGTGGCAACGACCTCTACTTCAGGGAGGTAGGGTAGACCCTACAGGCGAGATCCTCCAGACGGTCATGGGGGCTGTAGATGATTGTGGTTTGATAACCCGCAGACGTGTCTTGGTTGGGATTTTCCTGAGAAGAGGTCCAAGCCGGATGGTTCATTCGAGGAACATCTCATTGAACCGACGACTAGCAGATTTATGTAGGGTGGAGGAAGAAACGACGGAAGAAACTGAAATGCTAGCCATAACATAGTCGTGGGTAAAAACCTCAAACCGAGATTTTGAAGGTGAATTCATGATTCCCGGTTACCAGCTCTTCCAAAAAGATAGGCCAGACAAAGAGGGTGGCGGTGTAATGTTGTATGTAAAGGATACACTCAAATCCACAAACTGCAACGTTGTATCCGACCACGAGATACTAGCTATTGACCTAGATATAGGTCCTGCCAGATACAGGACCCTGGTGCTTTACAGACCCCCTGCCCAACTCGTTGGAAAGGACAGAGATCTGTACCGGCCGCTGGGTAAACTTGTTCAAGGCAGAGTGTGCATCACCTGGGGTGACTTCAACACCCAAGTTGACTGGGAAACAAGAGAACCCTGTGGCGAGAACGCACTACTCTTGGATTGCGCGAAAAACGAGTTCCTGACTTAATGGATTAGAGAGCCGACGAGAGGCAATAATACCCTTGAATTAGTTTTCACCTCAGAGGATGACATCGTTGAGGATCTCTCTGTAGGCAATGAGTTCGGTGGCAGTGATCACCGACTGGTTAGATTTATAGTCAAGGTCCCCAAGGTAGAGTCAGCGACTGGAAAATCGAGGAAACTTGAATTGAGAAGAGCAGACTTTGTAGGTCTTCATGCTAAATTGACTGATGCGAGGCTAGAAGTGTGCGAGGGTGTTGAAGATTTGTGAAATAGATTCAAAACTACGTTCATGAGTCTCCAATCACGAATCATCCCTTTGAAATGCCTCCGTCGGTCTTTTGTTCAAACAAAGTGGTTTAATCGAAAATTTGGTCAACTGCTGAGGGAGAAGAAAACGGTGTACCGGCAGTCAAAGATTTCTGATGACTTTAACGAGTACCGTAGGCTAGCTAGGAGAGTAAAGTCAAGCATAAGGGTGGTAAAGCATGCCGAGGAGCTCCGAGTAGTGAGACTTTGCAAAGAGAATCCCAAGGATTTCTTTGGTTATGTAAACTGCCGTAAACCAATTCATCGCACGATTGGCCCTTTAGTGAATGAGTAGGAGACATTAAAACACTCAGATGCAGAAAATACTAACCTTCTGAACGACTACTTCTCTTCAGTGTTTACTGAAGAGTGTGGTCTCATTCCACAGCCCACGGATTAGTATTTGGGGGAAAAGCTGGAGGAAATGGACTTCACCCAAGGAGAAATAGAAAAAAAGATTACTGATCTGAAAACGAATAGGTCCCCTGGCCCGGATGGGTTTCTTCCTGAAGGGTGGAAAGGAGTGCGCGATGAAGTGTCACGACATCTGAGCACAATCTTCATCATGTTAATCCTGACCGGATGAGTTCCTAGAAACGGGCGTGAAGCGGAGGTAGCCCCTATCTTCAAAAAAGGAGACCCTCGCTAGCCGTCAAACTATGGAGGGGGGGGGAATCTTTATTATAACTTTATTTATTTATCTTGATTTTCTCTTTATTGAATCTATTTACTTCTTTCTTGATTAAGTTGGCCCTATAAACATTTTTGTCTTCCATTTATCTTGACTTAATATTGTGGTTGGCTGGGTTGGTTTTAATCTTCGTTTTCTTTCTTTCTTGATGCATCTTCATTTTATTACATTTATCTTGAGTTGATTTCTTGTTCCTTCTAGAAGAGTTGGTCCTTCAAGCGTTTTCTCTCCGTTTTCCTTGACTTCCGTTTCCGCTTGTCGATTTATTGGTCCTCCTTGATTAGTTAGTCCTTGAAGCGTTTTCCTTGATTCAATTTTCTTCTGGAGATTTTCTTCATAAAAGGTTGTGGACTTTGAGTTTCGAACGCGGTACCTCTTGATTTAAATGCCAGTCACTCTAGCCATTACGCCACAGCTTAGTACGTCATGAGTTGGTAATCTAATGGACTATTTATATTGAGTTGATGATTCCTTCTAGATGAGTGGGTCATTGAAGCGTTTTATTTCCGTTTTCCTTGACTTCCGTTTTCTCTTGTCGATTTCTTGGTCCTTCTTAATTAGTTAGTCCTTGAAGCGTTTTCCTTGATTCCGTTTTCTTCTGGAAATTTTCTTCATAAAAGGTTGGGGACTTTGAGTTTCGAACGCGGTACCTCTTAATTAAAATGCCATTCACTCTAGCCATTACGCCACAGCTTAGCCCGTCATGAGTTAGTAATTAAATGGGCTATTTATATTATCGCGTTGGAAGCAATTTTTCTCTGATACATCTTCGCACCCCTACAGAACTACTGATCTTTAGCTTAATCTCAATAGTCGGTAAACTCATGAAAAGCATCATGGTGGTCAAAGTGACGTCATATTTAGAGTCTAACTTGCGATTGAGGAGTTCCCAGCACGGGTTCCGAAGGCAACGGTCATGCCTAACGAATCTTGTGGAATTTTCCCACTAAGTTTTCAGTGAGCACAGCCGGGATAAGGCGGTGAATGTGATCTACTTAGATTTTCAAAAAGACTTCGATAAGGTACCACACCAGTGCCTTCTCCGGAAAGTGCTTGTTCTGGGAATATATGTAAATGTAGCAAGTTAGATAGAGAACTGGCTAAGTGGCAAACGGCAACGGGTGGTGTTGAATGAACAGGCTTCTGAGTGGGTGCCCGTCACTATCGGTGTTCTTTAAGGTTCTGGCCTGGGACCACTACTGTTCATCATCTACTTAAACGACATGGGCAGTGAAATGGTTGCGAAGATTTCTAAATTTGCCCATGATACAAAGCTTGGTATGAACGTAGCAAAATAAGGAAATACTGCCCGCCTTCAAGATGATCTTCGAAAGATTGGAGAGTGGTCGAACACGTAGCAAATGCCTTTTAACGTGAACAAATGCAAAGTGATGCATATCGGCCACTGAAACCCCCAATAGCAGTATATCCTTAAGGGCACTGCTATTGAATCCACCGACACTGAGAAGGACTTGGATGTAACTATCACTAGTGATCTCAAGTTCTCGAGGCAGTGTATTGAGGCGAAGAAGAAAGCACAAAGGACGTTAGGTTATATAAAGCGACAGTTTGGATTTCGGAACAAAGAGATAGTGTTGTGTTTGTATAACTTCCTTGTCCGACCGCACCTGGAGTATACCGTACAATTTTGGAGTCCTTCGTTTCGAAAGGATATCGCAAGATTAGAACGTGTGCAAGTCAGAGCAACCAAACTGATTCTCTCTATCACACAAGAGTTACGAAGATAGATTACGGGAATTAGACTTGTTCTCGCTGAAGGCCCGGAGACTTCGCGGTCAGCTTATCGAAGTGTTCAAAATACTTCGAAACTCTGACATTACAAGGAGTAACAAGGAGAGAATGTACCCTAGAAGACCTTACGGTCCATTCAATGAGGGTACCTTTGGACTAGCAGTCGAGTGGGCACATCTCTGCTCAAATGTTTTACGTCCTTTCACGGCCATTTTTCAAGACCCTGTCTATTCTTGACTTGAACTGGTCAACAGATTCACTGTTGACAACTTCCACTGAAAGCGCGTTCCAACTACCGCAGATACTGTACGTAAAAAATTTTCCACACAGATCCCGGTTGTAACGCTTCAGTTCGAGTTTAAGGCCGCGATTTCTTGTTCTGCTCTTAACAAGTGTGAAAATATCCCTGTAGTCAACATTGTCGAACCCTCGAAGTATTTTGAAAACCTCGATGAGCTGACCACGCAGTCTACGGGTTTCCAACGAGAACATATCTAATTCCCTTAATCTATCTTCATAACTTTTATGTCTGATAGAGGGAATCAGTTTAGGTGCCCTGGTTTGCACGCGTTTCAATCTCGCGATGTCCTTTCGAAATGAAGGACTCCAAAATTGTACGACATACTCCAGGCGCCGTCGGACAAGTGAGTTGTATAAACACAGTACAATCTCCTTGTTCCGATATCCAAACTGGCGCTTTATGTAGCCTAGCGTCCTTTGGGCCTTTTTCTCCGCCTCAATACACTATTTCTAGAACTTGAAGTTACTAGTGATTGTTATACCTAAGTCCTTCTCAGTGTCACTCGATTCAAGAGCAGTGCCCTTAAGGATATACTGAGATTGGGGGTTTCAGTGGCCGATATGCATCACTTTGCATTTGTTCACGTTAAAAGGAATTTGCCACGTGTCCGACCACTCCCCAATCTTCCAAAGATCTTCCTGCAGGCTTGCAATATTTCCATCCTTCGCAACGTTCATACCAAGCTTGGTATCGTCGGCAAATTTAGAAATCTTGGCAACCATGTCACCGTCCATGTCGTTGATGTAGATGATGAATAGTTGTGGTCCCAGGACAGAACCTTGAGGCACCCCGCTAGTAACGGGCACCCACTCAGAAGCCTGTCCATTCACCAACACCAGTTACTGTCTGCCACTTAGCCAGTTCTCGATCCAGCCGGCTACTTTTTCGTCTATTCCCAACGCTCGCACTTTCCGGAGAAGGCGGCGGTGTGGTACCTTATCAAAAGCTTTCTGAAAGTCTAGATTTTCTCCATCCACCACCTTGTTCCGATCGTGCTTACTGAAGACGTAGTGGAAGAATTCCACAAGGTTCGTCAGGCATGACCGTTGCCTTCGGAACCCGTGCTGGGAACTCCTCAGTAGGAGGTTTGACTCTAAATGCGACATCATTGTGTACACGATCATGCTTTCCATGAGTTTACCGACTATCGAATTCAGGATGATAGATTGGTAGTTCGACGGTTGCTTACGGTCTCCTTTCTTGAAGATAAAAATCACCTCCGCTTTACGCCAGTCTCTAGGAACGCATTTGGTCCGGATTGACATGTTGAAGATTGCGCTCAGGTGTCGTGACACTTGATCGCGCACTTCTTTCAACACTTTAGGTAGAAACCCATCAGGGCCAGGTGACTTATTCGTCATTAGGTCAGTGATCTTCTTTCTTATTTCTCCTTCGGTGAAGTTCATATCCTCCAGCTTTTCCCCCGAGTAGGAATCCTTTGGCTGGGGGATGGGACCACACTCTTCAGTAAACACTGAAGCAAAGTAGTCATTCAGGAGGTTAGCATTTTTTGCATCTGAGTGCTTTAATATTCCCTCCTCATTCCTCAAAGAGCCAATCGTTCGACGGATTGGTTTACGGCTGTTTACATATCCAAAGAACTCCTTGGGGATTCTCTTTACAAAGTTTTACCACTCGGAGTTCCTCAGACCGCTTAACCACCCTTATGCTGGACTTCACTCTCCTGGTTAGCCTCCGGTATTCGTCATAGTCACCCGAGATCTTCGATTGCCGGTACCGAATTTTCTTCTCCCTAAGCAGTTGGTCGATTTTTCGATTAAACCACTTTGGTTGAACAGAAGTCCGACGGGGGCATTTCAAAGGGATGAAATGCGATTGAAGACTCATAAATGTGGTTTTAAAACTGTTCCACGAGTCTTCAACAGCATTGCACACTTCTAGCCTCGTGTCAGTCAGTCTAGCATGTAGTCCTGTAAAGTCTGCTCTTCTCAAATCAAGTTTTCTCGATTTACTAGTTGCAAGCTCTGCCTTGAAGACTTTGACTACAAATTTAATTAGTCGGTGGTCACTGCCACCTAGCTCTTCGCCAACAGAGAGGTCCTCAACGATGTTATCCTCAGAGGTGAAAACCAAGTCGAGGATATTCTCTCCTCTTGTTGGCTCTCTCACTCATTGAGTCAGGAACTCGTTGTTCGTGAACTCCAGGAGTAGTGCGTTCTCGCTACAGGGTTCTCTGGTTTCCTAGTCAACTTGTGTGTTGAAATCCCCCATGACGATACACACTCTGTCTTTTACAAGTTCGCCCAACAGCTGGTACAGACTCCTGTCCTGTTCTAAGAGTTGAGCAGAGGATCTGTAAAGCACCAGGGTTCTGTAACTGACAGGACCTATCTCTAAGTCAACACCTAGTAGTTCATGGTCGGATACGATGTTGCAATCCGTCAAGTTGAGAATATCCTTGACATACAACATCACACCGCCACCCTCTCTGTCTTGCCTATCTTTCAGGAAGAGCTGGTAACCGGGAATCGTGAATTCACCTTCAAAATCTTGGCTTGAGGTGTTTACTCACGACTCTGTTATGCCTACCATTTCAGTTTCTTCCGTCGTCACGAGGCCACTAGGTTCAAGAAACTTGTTCTAGATCTACCTCGCATTTAACAGAAGAACTTTCAAGGAGTCCCCGACTGTAGGACTCCCTACGCTCTTCCGTTTCCCGGCTTGTTTGTTGGCGAGGAAGCACCCCTCTTTGCGACCTCTGAGAAGGTCGTTCCAGGAGTGACATGGGCGTACTGGCGTACGTCCGCCCTCACTCTGGGCCAGATACTCCTTTGGGTCCTCTCTACTACATAGTGGATCATGTTCGACAGAAATGCCTTTCCTTTAGAGAAAAGATGTACCCCATCCCTTTGGTATAGATCATTTCTACCATAAATGGTTCGGTACGGGTCCACAAAAAAGACCCCCTCTGCCGTACACAAATCTGCCAGGCGCCGGTTTAAAGAGATGTTCATCGATTGAGCGGTCTGGGCTGGACCTCTCCTCGGGAGCATCCCGACTACAACACGCTTGCGGGTTTTCAGCCCACAGTCGTCCACGGTGACCATAACCGTGTGGAGAATTTTATCCGTGGCGCTTACCCTACCTCCTCTTAGGTAGAGGTCGTTTCCACTGACCACAGAGCAACTACTGAGCTCTCAGAAATCTGTGATTTCTCAGCCTCTACTCTGATGTGGTGGTTACCCCATCCTGGCAGGCAGCTTACCTTCACACTAGTGCGAAGGCGGGCCGCTAGCAGGGGCTGCAGCATCCGTGCTTGAGAATCACCAATAAGGGTGACCCTGGCACATTTGTCTGCAGACGACTTAGTCTTCCCTTTCGGAAGCAACTTGCCGCTTTCCTCTTGTATCTCTACATTTTTTTTTCTTCTTTTTCTTCTTCTTCTTCTTCTTCTTCGTCTTCTTCTTCTTTGTTTTCTCTTCTTCTGTTTCTCGTTTCTCTTCTTCTGCTTCTACTTTCTCGTCCTCTGTTTCCACTTTCTTTTCTTCTCTTTCTACTTTCGCTTCTTCTATTACTACTTTCTTTTTTCTTTTCTTCTTTTTGGCCCGTTGAGGCAGTCCTGCAGGAGAAGAAATCTGCTGTTTGACGTCGGAAGCCTTCTTGCCTGAGCATCTGCACCTCTCTGTTTTTAAGAGTTGAACCTCCCTTTTGACGAGGGAGTTCTCCTGTCTCAGTTGAGCGATGCTCTCGCCCAGGCGCTTCTTTAGTTCGGTGAAGTCACATACACTAACTGCATCTGTGTGCTACTTGCAACTCCTGCCTTCGAAGTCTTCACTCCATCTGTAAACTTTGCATATTTTGCAGGTTAGCTTGTGAAACGGAGGACCATTCTTCTTCGCCATCTTAAAAAAACTCTCAGACCATACGCATTGAAAAAGGGTTTATTGTGTGTGACTTTCTCTCGCACTAATCACATCCGCCTATTTCCAGGAGGTTTTCGGTCGTCCAGCGAACAGAAACCCTTTGACCAAGCACACCAACCCTAAGGCCTCCCCTGGACCGGACGTCCCCATTCGTGCCGCAGCTCCCAACTGAGCAGCACGAGAGCCCGAGTGAACTGGTTCTCTGATTTTTCGACAGGGGTGCTTGAGGTGTAACTGTCTTCCTACTAAGCCCTATTAAACAACTAAAAACGGCCAAACTGAAGGCGAATAGTAAAGCTAAATGCCCACCACTTCGTCCGAGATCTTTAGCTGATCTGGCAACCAGCAAGGCACAAAAACTCTCTCACCAAAGAGCAGTTGAGCCTTTATTCACCAAGTAGTGGTCGCAGGAAGCTGGTCAGGCAATTACACGTTAGGAGAAAGCTTCTAAGGGGTACCTAGCATTTCTCCATTAATCGTACCCCAAACGCCCGAGATCCCTTCAATCTCAGTCTCTTGTAACCTATGAGTTCTCCAAGGCGTTATTTAAGGAGGTTCCAATGCCTCTCTTCTCACGTGGCATAAGGGAGCTGGTAAGGCCCTTATTAATAAACATCTTATGTGTAATAGAGATGAATGTTTGTTTTTTGTTTTGGGGTTTTTGTTTTGATTTTCTGACAGTTGAAGATAGTTGGTGAAACTTAGTACTAACAGAATCGAAGAGATTGGTAGGAAGATGCAAGGAGACGCATCAAAGAAGTGGTAGAGAAGTTTGACAACCCTAAATCTGGATCCTACTACAGCTACCTTACTGGTATGGATGACCCTACCGGACTAAAAGTCCCCCAGCTTAACTAGCTTAACTCGAGCAGATCACGCAAGCTCTCTCACCGACGGCAAGGTGGTTGCTGAGAGAGAAATTGTAGACTACAGGGATATTTTCCAGCTTAGCTAGAGCAGAACAAGAAACCACGGCTACAATCTTGAACTGAAGGGTTACCAGCGTGATCTGTATGGGAATTCTTTCACATATAGCATCTGCGGCCCTTGGAACGCACTTCCAGTGGAAGTTGTCAACAGAAATTCTGTTGAACAGTTCAAGTCGAGACTAAACAAAGTCTTGAAAAATAGCCACTTGGAGACTTGAAGCGTGGCGCGAGTGTTCTTCTAGAGCGTCAATCTGACCCTTTGGAGAACTGCGCCTGCTCAACTGTTCACTTAAAGTTACCCTCTTTAAATGGATCGAAGGTCTACTACGGTACCTCTTTTCCTTGTTATTCCTTGTTACTCTTTCTCTCTCTCTCTCTCTTTCAAGCCATTGTCAGTTGTCTTCGAGCCATTGTCCCGTTCGTATTTGCGTGCGTTGTTGCTCCCGCTATTTGATTTATAAAGTGATTACAATTTATCAATTTTTGTATTAAAAGTATTTTTCTAATAGTTGATTAATTCCTTTCTTTTATATTTTCCCTTTTTTTGAATATAAGTTGTTTCTAAAGTAATTTCATTTAATTAATTATTTATAAGGTATTGTTAACCGTGTAAATTTTGACATTGGCTCCATATTTTCCCTAAAAGAAAAGGACCAATCAGAGTCCTCCCAAGACAAGTGACGTCAGAATTTTCAGCCAATCACCGATTAGCTTATTTCTGCCCCAGTGAATTTGACCAATCAGCGAATAGGATCGTTATGATTTAAATTATCTGCCCTTCGCCATTTTGGTCTCAAACAAAGAAAACCGTTAGTAAGTGTTTTACAATTATTCTTCTAAAATACTTTTTAAATAACTATTTTCGCAAAAATTACACACTTATTTACATATTACATTATTCGTAGATGGATCTGATGATTTTGAGGTGACTTATACTTAACAGTCAGTTTAACACCGAATAGGCTAAATTCGATCCGCGCCATATTGTTTGACGACCACAAATCTTGAATTAAAAATGCCAGGTGCAGAGAGGTTAAAAGCCTTGTGTTCCAAGTGTAAGTCAGTAAAGTGGTGTAGCGACTATGAAGAACAATGCTCCCAAAGAATTACAGCGGTAAGTGTTTGTTTATTCTGTAAACTTGCTGAACGACACGATAAAGAAAAAAAAAATGAACTTATGAACATAATTACTAACATGCAAAACCGAATTAACACGTTAGAACTAAAACAATGTGATTGTAAAAACAACGAGAAACGAATAATGAATACTGATACCAAGATAGTCAGATTAGAACGGTGGATCAAAACGAGAAAAATGCAAACGGTTTTTTACTTGTCAAAAATAAATATCCATCAAAACCTAAACTTCCTAAGCCGACTGAATTAAAGACGCACAATAGATTTTCAGCTTTATCCGAAGAGGAGAATGAAACATACTTAATTGGGGCTTCATTAATAAGAAATCAAAATAATTATTTTGGTGTGAAAAACATTAGAAAGCGAAAATTCAGATGCTACCCCGGCGCAGGAATAAAAGAGGTGACTGAAAAAATCGGCAGTTTAAACTTGAAGACTAAAAAATCTTTTGTTATCGCTCATGTTGGGACAAACGATATTTTTTGTGGTAAAATCTTTCCTGGAACTGAAAAACTGATCTCCGACTACACCAATATGGTGACGGAAATTAAATAAAAACGGATCACGGAATAATTGTCGGCGTATTACCAAGTGTAGGGGAATCGTCACTTCCTCGTTCTCTCTCAGTGCAGACACGGGACGGTAACCGCAAGAACATCCGGGCCAGGCAACGAGGGTCAAACTCGTAACCACAGCGCCTCGCCACTCATCGCTATGAAAAGCCTACGAGAGTATATTCAATTTCACCTCAAGAAATAAATTGGAGACGCTTTTCTCTCAAGTTCGAAAGACAACGGGAGCCGAGGTAAGACTTGGTGAGAAAACCCGTTGGAATAAGAACCCTCCTGGGCCCGTCCACAAGCCCCCCCCCCTCCTACCCCTACCTCAGTGGGGTGACGAGGTATAAATAACAAAGACTTGGGAAAAACGAGGTAGAATACATTAGTCTCCAGTCTACGAAGTCCCCGGATTGAGGCCGGGCTACCGAGACTGGACAGGTAGAATACTTGAGTCGCCAGATTACGAGGTCCCCTGCAAGAGAGGCAGGGCTACCTAGGGGGCAAAGAAGCAGCTCATCCTCGAGCTAGTCCCTGGTTATCAAACCGAACGTTAAGTTAAATTGTTAAAGTTCAACTTACTATCGTCAGAGAGACTCCTCATATCCTGGTGCATCCCATAGCCCAGGGATATTCCTCGACCTTGAGGAATTACGAAAAGAAGAGGAAAAAGGCTCCCCCTCGAGCCCGTTACCCGATGGCCACACCAAACTCATAAGTTAACTTGCTTGAGGACCTAAGTTCAACTTATTCTCCTCAGAGAAACTCCCCTCCGTTATCCTCGCCCTTGAGGAAGACTGGAACAAAGAAGCTCACCCTCGAGCTAGTTCCTGGTTACCAAACCGACCTTTAAGTTAACTTGTTCAAGTTCAACTTATTCTCGTCAGAGAAATCCCCCCTCCTCGATCCTCGCCCTCGAAGAAGTTCCCCCCTGAGTACAGTCCTCGCCCATGAGGAATTACGTAACGAAGGAGAAAAGCTCCCCCTCGAGCCGGTTACCCGGTGGTCACACCGAACTCTAAGTTAACTTGGTTTAAGAACCAAGTTCAACTTACTCTCGACAGAGAGACCCCGCCTACCCTAGTGCCTCCTAAAGCACCGTGATTGTTCTTCCCATTGAAGCCTCCCCCCCTTGAATACCGTGTGGAACCCCATCTGCTACACTCGCCAAAGTACCTCGTGATCTCGTCCGCCTCCAACAATCTGGTCGAAGCACGCGTCAAAGGACCTACCAGATTCCTGTGGTGCCTGGGGCTCATTGAGTTCAAGGTCAAACTCAAACCAGCCGCCAGAGCAACTAGGGTATTTAAACTCTCGTAGAGACAATTAGCCTAATTCTTATATATTGAAGTGCGTATCGAATTTAGCCAATTTTAGACGGTCAAGTTAATTGAAGTAATTATTGTGTATTTGAATATTCGGAGTATTTCTGTGGTTTATGTTTTGTTTTTGTGTAGTAAACTTGTTAAATTTAAAATATAAGTTTATTTTGTGAATTCCTGTACGTTTCTTTATATTCTTACGTGTTTGAAGCGGCTCTTCTTTAAAACAACAAAATTAGCACTCTTAGATCAAAGCCTACTTCATCAAAGAAGTACTTCACGTTCCACAAGGTATACCACGACAAAAGTGGTGTCAGGTGTGGAGTGATAAAAAGGGGCATTCTGCTACACCAAGATTATATGAGAAAAAGGAAACCATGAGTAGAGCAATTGGAATAAACGAACGCCTACGAAGTATATCTAAATGGGAAAATGTCAAATTCGTCGACTTCTGGATGATCTTTATTAACAATAAGGAATATTTTGCTCATTGCAGAACCCATCTTAGCACAATGGGTAAAAAGGTATATGGAAATTTGATAAACTTGAGTCTATATGATACTCTCGAAAAGAATTATCCCCTTGATTATTCACCGCAGAGCTTCGGAAATGAGTCCAAACAAGAAAAACAGTTACACAGGTAAAAAATTTAAAAGCTGTGTTGTTCAATGCCAGGCCTATCGGAAAAAAATGGTAGAATTTAAAGCGTTCGTAGCACTGGATACATACAATATAATAGGCTTTACAGAGAGCTGGATACATTGTCACTCAAGAGATTTTAGTGGTGAAGTTGAATTACAAGGGTATAAGATGTTTCATAAAGATAGACTAGGAACGGAGTGTGGAGACGTCATTTTGTATCTACGAGATGATCTCTATCCAACAGCATGTAATTTATCATCTGACTTCGAATGTATAGGAGTCAAGTTAAATCTTGAAAAAAAAGTTTGTATTTATATTTAGTATACAGAAGTTCGCATCAAACCGTCGAATCAGATCAAAGATTCTACGAATGTTTATCAAATGAGATAAATAACAAACTATCTTTAATTATTGGTGACTTCAAATGCGGACGAATAGACTGGTCCACTAAAACTTCTGACGCGGAAGGAGCAGGATTGATAAATTTTATATATGATAACTTATTAACGCAATGGGTGAAAGAAGCCACAAGAGGTCCTAATATTTTAGATTTAGTATTATCAAGCGACGATAAATTGATATCAAATTTGAACATAGGAGATATTTTAACATCAACGTTCCATCCATAAGTAGAACAATAAGCACTATTAAATTTGATTTTAAGAAAGCAAATTTCGAAGGTCTAAGTGAAAGTCTTAAAAACTATATTATAAAATCTGAAGACATTAATAAAGTGTGGCATGATTTAAAAAACAATTGCCTAAATAAACAGGCACAATTCATACCGTCTAATGTTAGTACCGTCAACAAAAATCATGAACCCAAGTGGTTGTCTGCCCAGCTTAAAAAAGCCATTAGAGAAAGAGATAAAGCGTATAAGATAATGAAATCTAATATGAATATTGATAATAAAAAGCATTATGCGGAACTGAGAAGAAAAGTAAAAAGTGAAACGAAAAGAGCTAAACGAAATGAAGAAATAAGAGTAGCTTTAAAATGTAAAAAAAAAAATATGGAGTAGTTTTTTTCTTTAGTAAATAGTAGAAAATCGATAAAAAATAGCATTGGTCCGATAAAAGACAAAACTGATATATTACAATATAACGATTTCGATATAGCAAATACTTTAAATGAATACTTTGCATCAGTTTTTTGTAAAAGAGAAGACGAATAATAAACCCACGCCAACTATTAATAATACCGGTATTAGACCATTGAAATCTATTAGATATACTGCAAATACTACAAAAAAAATCTTATTGAGAAAATGAACAAATATAGATCTCCTGGACCAGATAAAATACTTCCGCGAGTTTTGAAAGAAGTAAAAGACCAAGTGTCTGAACACTTAACACAGATTTTAATACATCATTAGAGAATGGAATTGTTCCTCAGAATTGGAAACTAGCAAATGTGACACCGATATTTAAAAAAGGTCGTAAAGAACTAGTTAGTAATTATAGCCCAATAAGTTTGACTTCAATAGTTCGAAAACCCTTGAAACTTCTATTGCAGATAAAATAGTCGGGAGTATTTAGAAAAAAATAAATTATTAAAAGATTCACAGCACGGTTTAGAAGACATAGGTCTTGCCTTACAAATTCATTAGAATTCTTTCACTTTGTAAATAAAGAATATGATAACACCAGATCAGCAGATATTTTTGTATTTGGATTTTCAAAAAGCTTTTGATAAAGTACCCCATAAGAAATTGATCCCTAAAATAAGAGCCCTAGGAATAGAAGGAGATGTAGCCAAAATAGATCGAACATTGGCTAACTGATCGCAAGCAGATAGTAGTTATTAACGGACAACAGTCAGAATGGACAACTGTAAGTACTCGTAGCGGAGTACCACAAGGTTCAGTCCTAGGCCCCTTGCTTTTCATTATATATGTCAATGATGTAGATGATGAGCTGTTGTCAAAAATTTCTAAATTCGCAGATGATTGTAAGTTAGAAAAAGCATTAGTAACTGAGGATGATGTTATAAAATTTCAAAACGATTTTGAGAAAATAGCGCAGTGGTCTACAAAATGGAAAAATGTAAAGTAATGCATGTGGGCTATTAAAACCCTAAAGCAAATTACAAAATTTTGATTAAGATATTAGCGTAACCAATTTAGTTTTAAAATAAAGCTACAATTCTGAATATGTTTAATGCATTAGTAAGACCTCAGTTAGAATAACTGTGCTCAGTTCTGGTGACCATACCTACAAAAAGATATTGACAGATTGGAAAGGGTGCAAGCTAGAGCCACAAAATTGACACCGGAACTCCGAAATTATAAATATGAGAAAAGACTGGATATGCTAAACTTATTCACCCAAGAGAAAAGACGTTTAAGAGGACAACTGATAGAGGTATTAAAATAATGAAAGGAATCGATAATGTTAACTACTCTACTTGGTTTCAACTTTGTACAAATAATACACGAAATAACGGCTTAAAAATCGTTTCAAAGCGTTTCAGAACAAATATATATGGACACTTTTTTTCCTATAAAATTGTTAATTATTGGATTCAGTTGCCTGAAAAAGTAGTGCCCAGTAATTCAGTGGAAACTTTTAAAAATAAACTGGAAAAAATGATGTTAACCATTAAATAGCAAGTGACAAAACATTGTGTGTTGCTAAAACTAAGATAAGAAGAGCATGCCGTAAGCATAGATAAGTTTAAGATAATATGAGAGACGGTTTTTAAGTCTATAAAACCCCTATATAATATGTAAATAATTTTCTCTCAGGTTATTATTATGTTAAGATTTATGTATGCACATATTAAATTGTTCCTGCTATCTTGTAAAAATTTCTCGGATGTGTCTTTTCTTCCAACACTTCCAGGTATATATTTTCCTTTTCTCGAACCCGTGTACGGGTGGGAGAGGTGGATGGGGCGAGACTCCATCTTTACTATCATATGCCTTATCAGTAGGATTGTACATAGTTAAGTTAAGATAAAGACATGAGTACTTCCACTGAAATGGATCGAATGAGCTTTTGACGTACCTAATTTCCTTGTAACTTCCCCCACTACTTGTACCTTAGTTCGTTAATTACTGACCATGCTTAAGTACCTAAAGAAATCTAGCCGTAATTCTAGTGTGAATAGTGGGTCTACAGAACCTACAACAAGCCAAGCTGGTGATGTTCCATCCACCAGTCATGTCACCATGGAAGAGCAAATGGGCGATGACGATGTGACAAAGGAAGAATCGGAAGATGATTTGAGCCACCCCTGGCCTCACTTGGAATCGTTTTATTCCCCAGTAATTTCCAAGAAACGAGTGATGGAGAAAGGGAAAGAAGTGTTCAAGGGCATCATAATTTGCAAAGTAAAGGTCGCCTACACCACATACAGTACCTTCACTATGAAGAGTCATTATAAGCACGTACTCGTAAGTATCATTAAACTTTCATTTACCGTTATTTTTTTAATTATTGTGGGAGTGTACAAGATAGTGATAGGGAATAATAGCAATAATGATACAATTATAATGTTAATTATGTAACAATGTAAGGGCAGCTCAACCTAGCCGCATGATTCATCATATTTTTCGACCTATTCCGCTTGCGCACCCACCGAAGCCATAATCTGCGAGCAATCTACGACTGAGTCATCATGGAAATGTGTCAGTTCTCACGAAAAATACGCGCACGCGCGCCGAATAACCTACTAAGCTACTATCGGAAAGCAGTGTATCTAGCCCCCGACTGCGTGACCAACGTCACGTACGCTCCTCTGGCGAGCTCGTATAAATAGGGGCCCCCTTCTCTACTCGAGAGAGAACCGTTCTGGACATCGTTCAGCGAGGACCTTCTGCCATTATACCCTGACAGCTTTCACGCCAATTCCTTTTGCTGCTGCAAGGATTTTTTCCGTCTCCAGACTCGGACTGCATTCGTTCTCCGTTGGGAAGCCGATTACCGTGGGCTAGTTAAGGCTCTTCCTACCACCTCTACCACCTCTGCCCTTGGGTACTCCGCCATCTCGACCACCTCCACCCTTGGATACGTAGCTATCGAGTCTTCAGTCACCCGTGAATCCGTCGTCATCTAGACCTCATTCATCCGTGTGTCATTCATCTTCTAGCTCGCGCTGCCCGTGAGTCCTGCGTCATCTCGATCATCGACTCCACCCGTCTGTCCCTGGTCATCTTAATCGTCACCACCTGTGTGTTCTTCATCCCTTGGATTTCTGTCACCTGGTTGTCGCTCCACTGCTTTCGTATCAGATATTTGGAATATTTCTTTCGTCTTACGCCCTTTAATTTCTTAAGTGCTCGTTGTGAGACTCATTGCCTTTGTGTGAAGGACGAAGGGCGGGGGAAAGGGGGTTATTCTTTTTATACCCCTTACCTAATTAGTGTAGTTAATTATTTTTAACGACGCGTGTAGTTTCGGCGTAATGTGTTTATTTTTATAATATCCCTTATTATACGCGGATTATATTTAATAATGACGTGTTGTCGTTAGATGGTTTCAAAGTTTGTAACTTTTTATTATTTTTGGTACCCTCTTGTTCTCCATTGACAGGTTATTTTTCCTTTTTGTAAATAATACGGTTGAATTTTCCTCTGTATTTATTTTACCCTTGCGGATATTTGAGAACCGCCCTGGTAACCATTTTGGTAACCTTTGTCTTGTGTGTAGTTTGGGGCCGAGAAAACAGAGTTCCTCGTTTGCCCTCACAAACAATGTGTGTACGTTGTTGTCATGACCACGACTGGAAAATGCTTGACTGGTCCATTCCAAAAGCATAATTTCAAGGAGGCTTATTTCCCGAAATGACAAATCAATCAAAAATAGAAATCATGAACTCAATCAAATCAGTAATGGAAGACCAAGGAAGCTAGCCGTAACATTACCAATTTTATAACTTAACCCATTTTAACGTAAGACAAAAAGTCGCTTACTCTACGTTCTAGAGAAATGGTGTGATGTTAATCCTCAACTCTCATATCACACCACATTGCCAGATACGTGTAGTATAGCTTGTTCCGTGTACGTAATAGTAATATATAATGATTATATGGTGATATACTATTAACAATAATAATAATAAATGAGAGAGAGGGGGAGGAAGGCCAGTGTGTGGGTATCGTGTCATCCGAACCATGGGATTAGCGTTGAAGGTTCACCTCTTCGGTCCACCCAACCCAACACACACAGGGTTGGCAAAGTAAGTTTTTCCCACTTTTGTTTTGCCACGGGAAAAACTCTAAGAAAAACCGAGTAAAAGGGCAAGTTTTTCCCTGGGAAAAACTGATTTTCTTGTGAAAACCTAGTAAAAGGATAAAAAAGGAAGAATTGAACTTTTAATTGATTACTGATAAATTTATCCACTTAAGTTTGATATATTTATTATATTAGAACAGATAGAATAAACTATATACCGGTAGCTTCATAATGATAATATATTAGTTGGCGTTACATAGGTTTTCATTACTAGTTTGAAAAATTAAACGATGCCCCCAACAAACAAAGATACACATAATTCTGATTATCAGAAATCTATGAATTCATTAAGGTCAGCTTGTGTTTTGTTTTTTTTATAAGGGGCCTAGTTCTAGGCTATGTTGAAATAAAAATTTGAAAACAAAACAATTAAAAGAGATGACAATTAGGAAGCAAGCTCCGGCGTCAGGGGGAGGTCCCCCTCTACCCGGCGTAGAAACGTGTGACCTAGAAAGAAAACAAAAATAACAACAAAACCTAGTTAAATAAAAGGGAGAAGGACGGCCTCCCACCAAAAGTCTATCAGTACACCAGTCAAGGTACACGCACTTGTCCCGAGTACAAGGGACAGGCGGTAGCGACCCCGCCCATCCCGGTACCGGGACAGGTAATGTGCGCGAAGATCACCCAGACTGGGACATTCGACAAGAATGTGCCGAACAGTCTGGGGGACGACGCAGTCGTCACAATAGGGCGCAGGCGAGCGCTCCATCAAATAGAAATGTCACACGAGTGTGTCGGATTCGGAGACGATAGAAAGCAACCTAAAGCCGTCGTGGAATGGGGTATAGGTCCACGGGAACAGTAGCGACGCAACGGCACGCAACTTTAAGTTCCCTTCGACCGTCTCCCATATTCTTCGCCAAGCAGTCCGAAGAGCTATCCATATTCCTGCAATGTAGTCAGTGTGAGGAAGAGCGAAACGCTGGTCCGGTCGCAGAGTCCTTGCGGACTCTCTGGCTCCCTCATCAGCGCGCTCATTCCTCGCAATTCCTACATGTCCAGGAACCCAGCAGAAGATAATCTCGACATCTGCCCGGCTCGCCAAAACCGTAGCGTAACGGATATCGCGAACCAGGGGATGCGGAGATTTCAATCACCCGAGAGCACTCAGGGCGCTTTGTCAGTCGCTATACATCACAATCCGGTCTCCGAACCGGGCACGTCGCGTAATCTCCCGTACGGAGTGGTGTATTGCAATCAGCTCGGCTGTGAAGACAGACGCAGCGCCTGGCAGAGCCCCGATGAATTCAAACAAAGGGGATACGGCGTGGAAGCCGACCCCCTCTTGGGACTTGGAGCCATTCGTATACACTGGCACGGTTCCAGCGTGACACGAGGTGTGCTCTAAAAAGGTTGAACGCAATACTTCCGGCGCTGTACAAGCTTTGGGAGCAGAGGCGTGGCGACAAATAGCCGAATGTGGTACCATCCAGGGTGGCGTCCTGGGCAGAACCAGGGGGGCCACCGGCCTGAGAGCTATACCTAGCTCTCCAAGGAGTTTTTTAGCCCTAAACCCAAAAGGCTTAGGGTATGATTGGCTTCTTTTGGCTGCATAGGCACCGTCAAGATCAGCTGCGGATGCAGTGAGAACTGTTGGATACTGAGGGAGGCGCCGGGCACGCGCGTACAGGCGAGTGATGCACTGCGCGCGGCATAAAGCCAGTGGCATCTCCCCAGCATCGACCAAAAGGCTCTCAATGAGGGAAGTGAGGAATGCACGGGTCGCAAGGCCAAAGCCGGTGTGGTGGATTGAGTCCACCTTCAGCAATAAACGCTTGGCTGTGAATGCATAAAACTCGCATCCGTAGTCAAGCTTCGAACGAACAAAAGATCGATAAAAAAGTAGGGCAGTAGCCCTATCAGCACCCCAAACGCTGAACGTTACGAAACGTAGAATATCCATGGCGCGGGTACAAGAGACCCTAAGGCTAAGAATATGAGCCTCCCAGGTGAGGCGTTGGTCAAATACAAGACCAAGGAAACGGTGTGATTCAACCACATCCAGGCGCACCCCATTAAGAAGCAAACCTGGGTCGGGGGGGGGGGGAAGTCGTGGATGGCGGCAGAAGTGCACCCCTTTAGTCTTGGCCAAATAAAACCGAAACCTATGCGCTTCGGCATAGCGAAAGACGCGGTTCAATGCACGTTGGATTTGACGCTTCAGAGTTGGCATCTGGGCCGTGCCAAAAGAGACCGAAAGGTCGTCTACGTAGAGCGTAGCAAGAATATCTTCCGGAAGCACCGAGCTGATGCCGTTGATGCTCAGGGCAAAGAGTGTGACACTTAGGACACTTCCCTGTGTAAAAACCTCTTCCTGCTCCTTTGGGCCGGAGAGGGCTCCCCCCACCCGTATGCGGAATCAACGATCTCGCAAAAATTCAGATATAAACATTATGAGGCGTCCCATCGCCCACATCGTGTGGAGAATCTCCATGATACCGTATCGACATGCGGTATCATAAGCCTTCTTCAGATCGAAGAACACCATGGCGTAATGCTGTCTACGAAGGAAGGCATCGCAGACGGCATTTTCCAGTCGGAGCAGAGCATCCGACGTGGAGTGGAACTTGCGGAAGCCCCACTGTGTAGAAGACAGATGGCCTCAGCTGTCCAGGGAAAAGGCTAATCTAACATTTACAATTTTTTCTATCAACTTGCACACGTAAGAGGTTAGAGAGATTGGGCGGAAACCGGCCGGAGTAGATTCATCTCTCCCCGGTTTGCGAAAAACGAGCACAATAGCGATTTGCCAGGAATCTGGGAGGAGACCCTCCACCCAGATCATGTAGAACAAATCTAACAGAAAGGCCATGCCTCGCTCACCCAGGTGTCGAAGCATGGCGTAGGGGACATCGTCCATACCATGGGCGGTGTCCGCGCACGAAGCGAGAGCGGTGCGCAACTCACTCACAGTAAACCTGTCGATGAAGGGTTCTCCGTCTCTGGAGGTAAAGTCCAACCTGCGGCCTTCCGCGACATGACAACGTGCATTGAATGCTGGCGGAGCAGCGTCCCGGCTAGAGAATGCGGAGATAGCGGTCACGAAGGATTACGCTACGGACGCGGGGTCTGAGATTGCGGTCCCTTTCTCCTAGAGAACGGGAGGGGAGGCCTGCGAAAACTTGCCCCGAATCCTTTTGACTCGATTCAACACATCTGCTAGAGGGGTCTTCCCGTTAAGTAAAGACACGTATGCCCGCCAAGAGGAGCAGCGGTCGTGCTTCGAAATATACCGGAACCTAGCCCTAGCCCGACGAAATTCAGCGACAGTGAAATCGTTGGGGCGGCGCTTATAGCGCATGTAGGCATAACGCTTCTCACACTCGGCCAACCACCATGGGAGTGGTCGGCGTGCAAAACGGCGAGACGTTCTCGGAATAGTAGTCAGGCCCACGGCGATGAGGTTGCCGGAGAAGAACTCAACGGCCTCATCTACCGACCTAAACTCCTCGACTGAGATAGAGAATTCAGTCATTTCCTGAAATGCAGGCCACCGTGCCCGCGCCAAGCACCACCGAGGTGGGCACTCAGGCGGCAGTTGCCCTGAAAATGATATTTGAACGGGAAAGTGATCACTACCTTGGAGGTCATCAACCACCCCCCAATCAAAATCAGGCTGTGCATCCGAAGAGCACAAAGATAGGTCAAGGCAAGAAAATGAAGCGGTTCTCGGGCAGTGATGCGTAAACTCATCCACATTTAGGACACATATCTCAAGCTCTTCGATCAGATCGGCAAGGACTTATCCCCTCGGATTTATTTAGTAATCTCCCCAGAGAGGATGCCTACCGTTCAAATCTCCAAGCAATAGAAAAGGCCTCGGCAACCGTGCCACGACGCCACGGAAGTTCCCCACGTCGAAGTTAGCTGACGGTGGAATGTACGCAGAAATGATAGCATACCTCCTATCCAGGTGAAGCTGCACAGCCATTGCCTAAAATGAGGTATCTAAAGGGAAAGTAAAAACGAAGACATCATGCCGGGTGTAAACGACGCATTTCCCAGACCGGCCATCCCGCGGTGGTGGGGTCGCTAGACCCTGATACACCGGGAGGGCGGGCAGGGGGCACGCGCCTAACATGGTCTCCTTCAGTAAAATAGCTAACGGGGAACGGGACGAGACGATCCTCCGCAGCTTTCCCAGTTGGCCGGGAGTCCACGGCAATTCCATTGAAGGAATATGCTTTCCAGGCCTAGCTCGGAGGAGACGCGGGGGCCCTCTTCAAACAGAAGACCCTCACCGGAATGGCCGTACGCTTCCTGGAGTCAAAACCCCGGGCGCTGTTGGCCGGACAAAGCGCTGAAGGCGCTGTTGCCTTCGAGGACTTATTGGGGGAGGTTGGGCCCGCAATGCGAGTCTTTTCCTCCCTCCGCTTCGAACCTTAGGCGAGCCTTGCAGCTTTGGAGGCAGGGGGCCCTTTTTTCGAGGAACCACCGTCTCCAAGCCACTCGCTCCACCTTAGGGCGTGGGCGAAGGAGCCGAAGCTCCTTTGTTGCTGCCCTCCTTTTAGGAGACAGCTGTAAGGAACCCCGGATGTTGGTCTGGCGACCAACTTCAGGAGTGTTGCCTCCTGTGAGTCTAACGACTCGGTGGAGGCGCGTGGCTTTTTCGCCTTACGGGAAACAGTCACGCTGGGGAAAGAGGGGAGAGCACTGGTTTTAGCCGGGGCTGGGTATGAACCCTTTTGGCCGCTAGCTTTACCAGGGGAGCGCCAGAATTGAGTAGAGCTGGCAGAAGGGCTCCGAATGGGCGCAGAAACAACCGTGCTTGTTGGCCTGGATGGGCCAGAAGCAGAGGGTGGCTTTCTAACTATTGAGGCATAAGACGTCCCAGGCAGAGCCGGGAGCGCCAGGACCAAGTCCTTAGCCTCGCGGAATGAGAGTCGATCCTGGGCCTAAACGGCCAGGATTTCTTTCTCAAGGAGATATGCACCACATTGCTTCGAAAAAGCGGGGTGCGGCTTTCCGCAATTGACACCCTTGGCCACACACGATTTCAGACTTATCGTGTGCGGCCTTGGAGCAATTTACACAAACTTCGGGTGACCCCGACTTTCCCCTTCTACAAGAATGATTCGTATGGCCGAAACGGTGACGGTAATAGCACCGCCGCGGCAGTGGAACGAATGCCTTCACGCGGTAGCGGTACCAACCAGCACGCACCGACTCAGGGAGCTTGTCACAGTCAAACGTGACGAAGAGTGTAGGGGTAGGTCTCGAGGCCTCTCCCTGTTTTCTCATCACAAGTTCGACCTTGACCACCCGATGGTCGGCCAGCTCTAAGGTGATGTTCTCAATGGAGAAGTCAACAAGTTCCCTCGCATAAACTACTCGTTTCACAAAGTTCATAGTAGAGTGCGGTGTCACACTCACCGGGGTGCCATGAAGTGTCCGAAGAGCACTTATCTTGTCCACCTCGGCGGGATTCGCCGCATTCGCCAAAAGGCTCCCTCCTGAGAAACGGGTCACCTTCGGCTCTCCACCAATTGCACGAGCTAATCATCTCCTCTAATGGATCATGTTGCCCTTGGCCAACATGGTGCCATCAGTGGAGCGAATAACGAGGAAGCGTTTGAAGCCAGTGGGCTCGAAAACGCCAGGTAACCTCTGAATGAGGGGCCCCGATGTCATCGAGTGTCCGCCTTGCGCACTTTTCGTCTTAGTCGGGGGCTCCGGACCCGGTGGGACAGAGGGGCCGGATGTGCCGATTTTAGCTTGGTTGCTTATCAAAGTGTCAGAAGACCCATCCGTCCCCGCAGCCCCTGCGGATGGAGAGGAGCCCCTAGCCTTTTTAGTCTTAGTCTTTTTATTCTTTTTAGGAACGGAGGGAGGGGAATGAACCCGCTTCTCACCTCCGCCAGCAGAAGCCCCTAGGCCAGATTAACTGGCCCCAGCCAGGTCCTTCTCCGAAATGGAGAAGGTCCTAGTGGTCGCAGGGGCCCCAGTTGGAGGAATCCCTCCCCTCCTTGTACTGCCTCGGAGACCCCAGCTGTTCGTAAAGGACCTTGCATAGGGGCGGATTCAGGTTCGGTGCTTGGCGCCGAGTCCGGATTCCACCCCATGGAAGGCCATACCGTCTGAGGCTGGGTTTACTCAAGGACGATGTCTATTACAGGAGGGGCTTCCAGTTGGCCATCCCCTCCCAGGACATCGCAGGTTAAGACTCACGGCGAGCCCAGTTCCGATCGACCCTATTCGAGACGGTCGGGTTCCGCCTATAACGGGAAAGGGACAATTGATAGGCATAAATAGCTAACGCGCAATCCTTCCACCACCAGGGGACGGTGGAGCACCCCGCATCAGGGCACCTCCGCGGAAAGAAGCGCTCAGCAACCTCTAAATTATGAGAAGTGAAATATAAGACCACTGAATCTACGATATCAAAGGAAACCCGGGAGGCATCAATAAAGGAAGCCTCCCGGAACCCATCCCAATTTGCTCGCCGCAGATCCCAACAAGGAGGGAGGGAAAAGCACGGGCCAGAAAGGGCGGCCGACAGGACTATCGGGAAGTGATCACACCCGAAAGGGTCGTCCCGAATCGACTACCGTAATTCCTGGAAACAGTCGGGCTAACATAAGGACAAGTCTACAGTACTAAACGAATCCGTTTGAACATGGTAAGGTAAAGTAGCCGGAATTTAAAAGAGAAAGGGAATCGGATAATAAGAGGGACTAAACCACTCCGCCACGGGGATTACGGGTAGTATCACCCCAAGATAGGTGGCGAGCATTAAAATCACCAAGTAGTAAAAACGGGGTAGGTAACTCATTTGTGAGCTCTAAAAGTTTAGACCCACTCGAGCTAAAATCCGGGGGATGTATACAGAAAAAAATGGTTAAAAGCTTGGAAGTAAAAACCCTCGCAGCAACAGCCTGCAAGGTAGTATGGACGCTAAGTGACGCAAAGAATAGCGAAGAGGAAATTAAAAGCGAAGCACTACCATAGGACAAGCCCCCGGCCGGGGAGATGGAATTAAACACCCGGAAGAGCGGAAGTGCCGGGAAGGGCCGAGCCCCAAGCTTATTTTCTTGCAAACAGACCACCGAGGGCCGAACGCTAAGAAGCAAGAGCTGGAGTTCCTTCCACTTGGGGAGAACCCCTTGACAATACCACTGTAGGATGACAAACATTACTGTCGTCTCGACACTAACGTCGGGATTCTAGTGACAGAGACAGTCGAAGGTTTCCGACTACTAGAAGGCCCAGAAGGGGCAAGCGACAAATTTCGATGAGCCGGGGATGCAACCGGCACGGACTTGGCAGCGTGACCGGCGGAAGGCGACAGCTGAGAGCCGGACCGAACCCGTAACGTGGAAGGCTCATGGCCCAGAGGGAAAGGAAGATAGAGCAGAGACGGACGAGAACTAAGATGCAAAGAAGATGGAACAGGAGACGGAACATGAACAGAGGGTGAGAAAGAAACAGGGTCAGAGGGTAAGGAGGGAATAGGATCAGATGGAGAGGAAGGAGCAGGGTCAGAGGGTTAGGAGGGAACAGGTTCAGAAGGAGATGACGTAGGAGGGGTAGGAGACATAGAAGACTGCACAGAGGTAAGGGACAAGGAAGAAGGGACCGGGGTAGGTAGCAAAGAAGACGACCTGGGTGAACTTCCGCTCGGAAAATGACATCCGTGATGCCAACGGGGGAGGCCAGCGAAGACCGGGGAGGAAAGACATCAAAACTAAGGACGCCTCAACAACCGACTCGGGGGCCAAACCAGCTGCATCAGAGGCAGCACGCTTAGGCTCCGAACCGGGTGAGGAGGAACCCTTCTGTTTGCGCTGAGGCAAAGGAACGGTAGGAGCAGCAGGGGCAAACGCCTGGAGGAACTGCCGTATGTCCTCCAGCGTCTCAGCTCGGTCGGTCTCACTGTCCGCGACTAAGGGAGGAACACGAGAAAAGACCAATGACAAAGGAGATGACACAACGGAGGAACCGCGAGGAGGGACCAAAGGAAGGGGAGAAGGAGCAATATAGGGACCGCGAGAAGACAAAGGAGGAGTGGGACGACCTTGAAGAGGACGGCGAGACGCTGCATCCCGGAGAATGTCAGTAAAAAGACGGCCAGAGGGGGCGAGCTGCGCCCACACCCTACGGCGGGCCTTACCTAAGTCCAGCCTGAGGGAGTCCCGAAGAGCCAGGAATTCATTCCTCATTCTCAAAAGGAATACGGGAAAAGAACGCATATCCCCGCTATGGAACCCTCCATAATTGGCGCAACATTGATGATTGCCACAAGAGGAGCCATGATACGCCAACGCACAGGCCACACAGCGACGAGCCTGCCTACAATTGCTGCTTATATGGCCAAACTGGTGGCGATTAAAACAACGTCTGGGGAGCTCGACATAACGGGACACAAGGAGACAAAGATAACCAACACGAACAAACTGGGAAAGATCCTGACGCTCAAAGGTAACGATGAGCGTACTCGTAGGAACCTTAGCGAGACCAACAGACTTAGAAACCATATAAACGTCAGTAACCCACTGGGACGAAAGTTTATCCTTTAGTCTCGAAACATCATATTGCAATAATTCGTTGGAGCGAATCACTCCCTTAACAAAATTAAGGCGAGGGTGGGGCACAACCGAAACCGGGACCTCCGAAATGGAGGACAAATCTCGCACGGCACCATACTGCTCTCGCGAAGATACCTCCCCTACTAAATTGCCACTACCACGGGCCCACATACGGCGGGGCGCACCACGGCGGGGCGCCCCACTGCGGAGCAAATAACCAGAAAACGTTTTAAATCAGCGGGCTAAAAAACGCCAGCTAGTCTCTCAATGAGGGACCCCGATGTAATTGAAGCTGCGTTCTGAAACTAGCGACTGGTGTCTTTGTCTGAGGCCCTCCACCCAGGGGAGCATCGATGCCGAACGTGCCGATCTTGGCCTGGTCGCTTGCCGAAATGGCAGTGGACCACTCCGTCCCCAGAGCTACTGTAGAGGGAGAGGAACCCTTAGTTCTCTTGGGAGAGGATGGTGATGAATGAACCCGCTTCTCTCTACTGCCGGGCGATCCCTTAGGCCAGATCGACCGGCCTTAGCATGATCATTCTTTGAAATTGAGAAGATCTTGGCATTCAAAGGGGTACCAGCCGGAGGAAGAGATCTCTACTCTCCTTGAGTCAACGGAGGCCTGAGCCATCTGAGGAAAAACTTGCACAGTGACGGGCTCAGTTTGGCCCTACCGAGCTGCTTCCGCCGGGAGCAATCAATTTTGGGCCACCTGCGTGCTTTCTTGGCAGTCCCCTGTGAAAGTAAAGGATGGACTGTCGCTCGAAATGAGATGGATTCGCCTAAGGTCGCCTCCAGAAAAGGGGGTGAGGGGGAGTTCACCGCATTTGTATGCCTAGGAAAGAGGTAAGCCTTCTCTCCGGTAGAAGAGGTTTGGTCCGAATACAAGTCCAGTAGGTTAGCAAATGTCCAGTGATCTGGAGTCTCTTTAATTTTTCATTGATGGACGTGGGGACCCTATTATTTCCACGGGATACAAACGCTAATCACCTAGTGCAGTAGCCAACTCTGCAAGGGGTGAATACGAGGCTAGCAAAGCCAGCCGCCGTCATTAGAGGCCACTCCTCCCACCTGGTGGCCAGACAGCCCATCAGCATGTCGACTACACCTAAGACCGGATGTAAAATTAATATCGAGTGAAAAGAGAGAGAGAGAGAGAGAGAGAGAGAGAGAGAGAGAGAGAGAGAGAGAGAGAGAGAGACAGAGAGAGAGAGACAGAGAGAGAGACAGAGAGTGTGTGTGTGTGTGTGTGTATATGCGAGGAAGGTGAGGGTTGGGTTGAGGGTGACGCAGGTTGTAAGGACCCATCACCCAAAACCGTAGCTCAGGAGGGAGTGGGCGTTGTCCCCTCCCCCCAGCCCCGATCCGGGATGGCTGAGTAAGAGGAAGCTGATCGGTATCTATCCTGCGAAATTAGAGGCCGAGCAAAGAAAGTTTTGGGACAAGTTGTAGGGAAAGTGAAGAAGAAGAGTAAGAAGACAGTTTTTCCGAGAAAGAGGAGATGCTAAGCTGGGGCAAGACGGGGCGCTGAAGCCCGTCAGCACGGGGGCCAGGGAAACAAATCGCCGTGCTGCTTACGAGGGACTGTTATCGAAATGCCATAGACAGCTTGAAGGCAGAGCTCCGAAGGCTATTGGTAAGGGAATACGCATTTGGCGCTGCTGCCCTTTAGATAGATTGGATGAGATTGAGTTCGGTGTAAAATCATTTTCTTTTTGTCTCGAATCTTAAGACTAGGGGAATCGATTTGGGAAAAGCATTCCTTCGCCGTTTATATTTCAGAGCATCCTGGCCAGATTTAATCAGATTTGGGGCAGCCGAAGCTTCCTTGTTTTTACCATCGTTTCGGAGAGCAAGTACGCTTTAGAGAACCTAGGGAGATTATCACTGCCAGATTCCTGCAGTTTGTCTCCTCTGAATCTGTAGAGCCGAGCGGGCGCTTCGTTTTCCGTGAAGCGGGCGCGCGGGTGGGGTGGGGGTGGGGGGATAATGAAAGAGATTAGTTTTTGGAGGAGCTAAATTTGAGCCATTTGTGCTGCCATTTGGATAACACTTCAGTTTCGGGAGGCACGGTAGGTAGCGCTGTTTATAAGCTACAATATATGTCTTATGACGTCAGATGGTAGCGTCAAATGTTATCAATTACGGCGTTATATTTTTTGTATATTAGCATATACTGGGATGCTGCGACACCCAGACCCCCCCAATAGATTGAAACTTAGGATCATCGCAGGGTGATCCCACCACAGTGATATCTCCCCCATGAGCAGTCCCCTTGAATTTACTGTTTCTTTTCCCCCCAACAGCTTTTTACTGGCAGAAAAACCTAACCTAAGGACAAACAATACTTACTTTTATAGGTTTGTTTATTAGTTTATGGGCCTCTAAATAATCTAAAAGTTTTTCGCGGTCATGCAAAATAAACCCGAATTCGAATAACGAAGAAGCACAACTAGAGCACGAAAAAGCCATAACGAAACACAAAAAAATGCTAAGCGGATTCTATTTATAGCTACGACGTTGCCAGTAAGAAGCTGTTATACTTCACTGCAAAACAAATAATACGAAAACAAAGCAAAAAACAATAAACGACATCAAGAAACCTTACCTAACTTAGAAAAAACTATAAACGAGCAGAGGCGCCGATATTTAGTAAAATAATACAGACTAAAAGTTACAAATCCCCAAAACAACAAAAAAATATAACGCCGTGATTGGTCACATCTGAAGCTACCGTTTGACGTCATAAGAGATATATTGTAGCCCAAAATTTTAGCCTACTAACAGCGCCATCTACCGTGTGCCCCAAATCTGAAGTATTACCACCATTTGTAACGGGGTGATAAACGGGGTTGTCAGAACCCGCTGAAGGGTTCCTGATGGGCACGGGAGATACCACGCTTGAAGGCGGGGAAAGGTCAGGACTGGAGGGGATCTTTACTTTAGAGGGCGGGGGGAGGGGGTATAGTAGCACATACTACAAGGGGACTATTTAATTTTCCTCTTGATACGAAATATGGTCCGAAGCCTAGAAGGTTAGGACCTCTTTTATGAACTAATACGAATTGCTTTGCTTAGAGTAAGTAGATTGCTACCCGCTACAATTCACTGGCTAAAAAGTGTAAACAAAATCAATTTTATCTTTTTTTATTGGCAAATTTAATAATTCTGAACGAATACCTATCATAGGAAGTCATAAATACCAAAACCAAGACCATCAGTGGAAACATCACTTCTCCCAGAAAGAACTCTCATGTGAAAGTTCGTTTCATTCAAACCCCAATTAAACTCAATGTGAAGAGTGATGTTGAAGGCCATCAACCAGCATCTTCTTGGCTTTGTTTCACTAAAAGCACATAGTAGGTCATGTTTCTGATCAAGTTTATTGCAATATTTTGATTTCATATACAAAAGTTGAGAGAATGCAGCCTCACAGGAATAAGTGGATGCAAAGGGTAGTAGGTGGCGGAAAGCTAAGTTTCGGCATAAAGCTGCTATTGATGACAAAAATACTGTGAGAGATTCCGTTGCAAACTTCATTAGGCAATATTTCAGTTTAGGGGCGCTGTTGCTAGGCTACAATTTTGGGCTATAATTTAGGCGTCAGACGTCATAAGGCGAAGCTACTCATTTCGAAAGTAACTAAAAATGATAATTTTGGGCGGAAATATCCTAAAGTAGGAGGCGCTATCGTCTTTATTATTTCTATAAACGTGCAGAGTCGATCGCATGTTTATCAAAAATTAACATTTTTTTAGTATACGAGTATATACTGGGGAGCTGTGAGGGAAACTCAGGATCATCGTAGGGGGGTCCCCCGCAGTGATATCTCCCACATGAGCAGTCCCTTTGAATTTATTCAAAAGAGGTGAAACATATTGGAACATGGACGAAATATTATGCGGCCAGGACCAGGGAACAGCGGAGGCGAGCGCGTGACGCAGATCTTCAGGTTTACCCTATCCCCCACCTTTCACTATTATAATTATGCCGCGCTTCTTTTAAATGAGACCCCGATCTATAGAAAAGTCTATTAAATTGATCGAGGAATTAACACAAGTTGTATTGAAGTCGAACAAACCGTATTTGCAGGAATCGCGCTCTTTTAACTGCTCGGTTTCAGGGTTGCCAATGTTTGAAATAAGGTTGAATTAAGGCTTGCCAGTGTGTGAAATTAATGGTTTAGTTTCACAAAAATAGTTAAACGAAACATAAAAAGTTTAATACATTAGTAATTATAAAAAAATCAATGCATTACTAAATAATATAATTAAGTAGAAGTGCAGGCATTTACTAAATAATAAAGAAGAAAGGAAAAAACAAAATAAAAAAACAAATACAACGCCGTGATTGGCCCACTTTGAAGCTACCGTCTGACCTCACAAGGACTAGATTGTAGCCCAAAATTGTAGCCCAGAAACAGCGCCCCCTATCGTACGCCCTTAAACTGAAGTATTACCTTTCATTTTTGCTCTTGTATCTAACTGAAATGTCAGCAGTTCAGTCTGGCCATCATCATTATCATCAGTTATGCATGTCACTGGAGCAGGCAGTGATTGATTGATTGGTTCTAAGTGGTGCAACTACTAGGTTATTGCTAAGTATGCAGTGCAGGGGATGGAACCTAACTAGCCGAGAGGTTTGACTTTGGATATCTGGAACCACTGGTATCAAGTCGTCTCTCCATATTCAATTCCTGTCGACCAAAGAAGGAACTACCCTTGTCAACATGTTGAGAATGTGCAGTTTCCAGCTGTAATTTAAGTTGCTGGGCCTTAGTGATTCAGCCGAGTATTTTGTGGCAACTCACACCCTGAGGCTTCACTACACCTTTATCATCTATGCTTCTAAATCAAAAATCCAGATCGTTGTTATCATATTTGTGTTTCTTGTTAGAAATAATCACAGTGTGGGTCTGAAGTGCAAAGAAGTAGTGCAATAGCTAAATGACATCACTCATAATGAAACTACAAATGTTGAATATGAATCTTCACAATACATGAGGGGAAAGAATAATGCAAGTGTTAGCTAATTTTACTTGGTCATTTGATCAGAAAATAGCATTATTTAACTTACCCGTTACCGTACTTTACCAATCACTTTTTTCCCAAAACAGATCACCTCGATAGGCCCTAACATAGTTGTTTTTTATTATAGGAATTTTTCTAGTGTTCTAATTTTCTAAAAGAGTAAAACCGCCTTTAAGTAAAATTTTCAAGTGGTTCATAACAATGAGAAGTTTAAGGCAAATAAAATTTGGGGTTACTAAAATCAAGGATTGTGCAGAAATCCAAAAATGAGCTTTGCCTTATACAATACACATCATGATGAAAAGCTTACCATTAAATTGGTATTGATGGTGGCTTAAGTTCCAATAACATTAAAAGAGACTCAAACCGATTATGTGAGGGAGCCACACATACACTTACAAAATAATCGTTGTTGAAGCTTAGGTCTGTGAACAGTTTACAGTGAGACTGTGGACTGGCTCATACTCGACATTCAAGACCAGGTTCTCATACAGAAACCATATCATAGAAAGTATTAAATAAGTTATTGAGTGAAAATTGTTTGGCATCGGAAGGAATTTCCATGTATATTTTATCAAAAGCACAAAATCATATACAAAAATGTAATTACACGGAAAAAAAAGAAAAAAAATGAGGCACATTACTCATGCGTCTGGCAGCAAGGCATTGTTCAAACGTGTACCGGGTACAGCCGTACCTGTTCAGCTGGCTCATCTGCTGACTAGCTGTTCTAGTGTGGTGGGCCTTGGAATTTTTTTTTGTGTGCATAGAGTCAGCTTATGGCCTCCCAGTAGGCCATGACCCTGAGTTTGGCAACCAGTGATTTAGACGGATGGCATTTCGAAGCACGCAGGCCAGATTCAGCCAGAGTCGAGAGATCCGAAGCTCCTTTCTTTCTATCATCTTTTCGAAGAGTAAGTAGGCTTTAAAGAAGGTCGGGATAACTTCGCTACCATATTCCTGTAGTTTGCCTCCTCCTCTGAGTCAGTAGAGGCGAGCGGCCGCTTCGTTTCTCTTGAAGCGAGTGCGCGGGGAAAGATAGGGAGGGACAAATTTTCTTTAAAGAGCCTGTCAGAGAGAGAAAGTTACCCCCCTCCCTACAACCCAACGTCTACCCATAAGCCAGAGAAAAGATGCACCTGCACGCCTAGACAGCCCCAATGGATCAGCGCGAATTTCGCGCGGTCAGATGACCCCGGCGCTCTTATCAAGAATGGTCGGGTCAGTCCAACCCAAAGAGCCGCCTCAAGACTGTCGCACGGCCGCGTGATCCGTGTTGGGTTCCCTTCTCCCCCGTCACATCGCCTGATAAGCGCCAGACCTACGGCGTCGAGGACTTCCGCGCGAGCCTGTGATGCTCGCCGAGAATATCCCTCCCTGCCCCTGACGCGCCAAGCGTAATGAGATCTCCGTGCTCCTTTTGGGGGCCTCTGGCGACCTGCTTCCTCTGAGGCAGTATGAATACTTCGGCAAAAGGTTTAAGAAATTAGTGCCATACAGCCCCGTCTTGGTTAGCAGCCAGGTACAGTCTTGTACACCCTGCCGCGCCTCCCAACGGCTTCCAGCTACGAACGTGACGCGTCACCTCTCTACCCGGCCTCGCTCGTACCTAAGGCCAGAGTTCCCGCCCGACACACGATAGACACGGACAGGCATCTATCGCTCGGGTATGGACTTCGTTCTCGTCTGAAGTCAGCGAGGTTAAAGAAAAAGGAATTTAGTCAGTGGAACTTTGCAGCGCCCCGCTTCCTCGTCGTCTCCCGAAGCCTCCGGTCAAAATAGGCTTTACGCGAGTTTCCCCGTTATTTGCACTCTACCCCTTTCCCTGGAAGCATGGAAGCAATCACCGTACATCCTCTCTCGGACTCGCGTCCGTCGAAGGATTTGTATCCACCCCCGTTTGCTACCCCGAGTCTCATCTTATTTATCGTGATTTATTTACTTTTGCTAATAATATTTTCTTTGTATATAGTAAAGTTATTTTTCTACAATCAGTTTCTATAAGCCCAGAATCTGTAAAAACTTATTATTTAGGCCAACCGCACTCGATTTTGATTAATTAACCTACGTACTGGGATCTATATTCCAATTTCTGGCGTGTCCTCTTCCCACGTCACCGCAGAGTTAATCCACGACTAGCATCGACGTTCGACTCTACGAAAGACATTATATAATTCTGATGTCAGAAGTGGGACCACCCTACGACAGAGCCCATCTGACGACTGCATACTATAGCAAAAGTCGTATTTACTACGTTATAGCCTAATACTAGGCTCGATTAAAAAAAATATGCAAATATAAAATAACGAAAGTAGAAAAACTAACCAAAACAAAGGCAAAAAAAGCAAAAAAGAAGCTAAAAAAGCAAGAGGAAGGAAGCAAGCTCTGGCGTCGGGAGAGGCCTGCCTCTCCCCATGCAGGAATATGCGACCTACAACAAAGAGATTAGCATAAAATGGAGCACGCCAGCCTCCTACAAAAAGGCAGACAGTCCAAAACTCTATATACAAGAACATCCATTCGGATCGCGGCAACCGTGGAGTCACGGATACCAAGAACCAGAGTGTGTGGAGATTCCATTGCAGAGAGAGCACTCAGTGAGCTTAATAAGTCGTTAAAGATCACAATCCTGTCTTCAAACCAGGCACGATGCGTTATCCCCCGTACCGAGTGATGTATTGCGATCATATCGGCCTTGAAAAGAGAATCAGTGCCTGGTAGAGCCCGCTGACTTCAAACAGAGGGGATACAGCGTAGGAACTGCCCCCTACTGAGAATTGTAGCCATCCGTATACACTGGCAAGGATCTACTGTGTCACTAAGTGTACTCGAAAAGTCCGAAAGCAATTCTTCCAGCGCTGTGTAAACTTTCGGAGCAGAGGCGTGGCGACAAATACTCAAAGGTGGCATCCTGACAGAACCAGATGCATCATCGGCCTTAGAACTAAACTGAACTCTCGAAGGAGTTTTCTTAGCCTTTGGGTTTAGGGTAAGACCGGCGTCTCTCAGCTGCATAGGCACCATCGAGATCCGCTGCGGATGCAGTGAGAGCCGTCTGGGGGAGGAGCCTGTCTCGCGCATACAAGCGAATAGAAAATAGTGCATTGCGCAGAGCGAGTTGCATCTCCAAGAATCCATAGGTAGGCTTTAAATCGGGGACGTGCGGAAGGCACCGGTTGCCAGGTGGAGACCGGTATAATGGATCGAGTCCACCTTCCACAATACACGTTCAGCTGCGGATACAAAAGACTCGGATCCATAGTTGAGCTTCGAACGAACAAAGGATCGATAGAAAAGCACGGAAGTAGCCCTATCAGGATCCCAGGAGCTGAACGTCACAGAACGAAGAAAATCCATAGCGCTCCCGGGTGAGGCGTCGGTCGAAAACAAAACCAAAGAAAGGGTACGCATATACCAATTCCATGAAAAATCAGTTTAAAAACAAGGCTGGGTCGGGGTGGAGCCGTGGATGATGGAAGAAGTGACACCCCCTTAGTCTTCCCTAAAGGAAACCGAAACCTTCAGCATAGTGAGAAATGCGATACAATGGCTGGTGGAGACGACTCTCCAGAGTTGGTATCTGGACCGCACCAAAAAATATCGAAAGGTCGTCCATGCAGAGCGTAGCGAGAACATATTTAGGCAGTACAGGGTTGATACTCTGTATGTTCAAGGAAAAGAGTGTGACACTGAGGACACTTTCCTGTGGTAAACCCTCTTCCTGCTCGATTGGACCAGAGAGGGTTCATCCTCCCATACGGGTAGTCGAAGATCTCTCAATAACTCGGAAATAAAGATTGGGATACGTAACATCGCCACCATCTTATGGAGATTCTCCTTGATACCAAATCGCCATGCGGTGTCATGGACCTTTTCCATACGAACAAAACCCGTACCGTATTGCCTTATACGAAGGAAGGTCTCACAGACGGTATTTTCCAGTCGGTACAAAGCATATGACGTGGAGTGGAACTTGAGGAAGTCGCAATGTGCTGGAGAGAGATGGCATCCGTTCCCCAGGAAAGAGGCTAGCCTAACATTTACCTATTTCTCCATCAACTTACATGAGACTAGAGAGATTGGGCGGAAACTGGCCAGGGTAGAGTGATCTCTCCACGGTTTGCGAAAAGATAGCACAGTAGCTATTCCATAGGATTCTGTGAGGATACGCTCTTTCTACATAGATCCTGTTGAACAAATCTAACAGAAAAACCATGCCTCGCTCAACTAGGTGTCGAAGCATGGCATTCGGGACATCGTCCAGACAAGAAGGGTCTGTGTCAGCGCACGAAGCGAGAGCAAAACGTAATTTACGCACTGTAAACATGTCGTTGAATGCTTCTCCGTCTCTAGAGGTGAAGTCCAGTCGGCGACCGTCTGCGATATCATGAAATGTAGTATCTCGGCTATAGAATGCGGAGAAAGCATTCGCGAAATACTGTACCACATAGGCTGGGTCCGAGATTGAGATCCTAATTTCATGGAGAATTGTTATGAAGGTCCTGCACCAAGTTATCTCAAATCCTTTGTCTTGCTTTCCACTTTTGCTTGAGGGGTTTTCGCGTTCAGTTGAGACACGATTGCCTGCCAGAAAAAGAAACTGGCGTGCTTCGAAACATAACGGAACCCAGCCCTAGCTCAACGAAATTCACCGGCAGTGAAATGGTTAGAACATAAGAACATAAGAAAAGAAGGAGACTGCAAAAGACCATTCATGGCCTACACTTGGCGGCACTAATAGTACATGTAATAATAACGCATCTGTTTGAGGGCCGCCTCACACTCGACTGACCCTTACGGAAGCGGTCGGTATGCAAAACAGCTAAACGATCTAAAAATAGTTGTTAGGTCCACGGCAAGGATGGTAACGAGAAAAACTCAATGGCCCTATCCACCGACCTAAACTCCTCAACTAGGACAGTAAAATTCGTCATATCCTGAAATGCCGACCACCGCGCCTGCACCAAGCACCACCAGGGAGGTCTCTCAGGCTGTAGGTGTCCCAAAAATGATATTTGAATGGGAAAGCGATCGTTATCATGGGGGTCGTCAACTTTCTTATACCCCAAATCAGGCTGTGCATCCGAAGAGAAGAGGGATAGATTAAGACTAGTAAATGAAGTAGTTCATCGGGAGTGTTGCGTAAATTCATCCACATTTAGGACACCTATCTCCAGCTCGTCGATCAAGTTGTCTAGGACCTGACACCTGGGATTGTTTGGTAGTTTACCCGAGCAGTAGAAAGAGCCTCGGCAACCGTGCCACGGTACGGCAGAAGTTCCCCGCGTCGAAGTCAGCTAACGGTGGAATATACGCAGAAATAACAGTATACCTCTTATCCAGGTGCAACTGCACTGCTACTGCCTGAAAGGAAGTATTTGAAGCAAAGAGAAGAAAGGAGGCATCACGCCGGGTGTAAATGACGCATCCTCCTACCCGGCGACATCCCGTGGAGGTAAAGTCGCGAAACTAGTATACTCACGGAATTTGGACACGGGGCACCCGCCTAGCATTGTCTCTTGCATAAAGATAGATAACTGAAAACGGGAGAAGAAGAGCATCCGCCACTCTTCCAGGTTGGCTCGGAGTCCACGGCACTTCCATTGAAGGAATTTGCCCTCCAAGTCTAGGTTTGAGGAGATGCGTTATCCGCTTCGAAGAAAAGACTCACGGGAATGGCCGTACGGTTCCAGGGGGGAGAACTCCAGGTTCTTTTGGCCAAACAATGCGCTGGAGGCGCTGTCACCTTCAAGGACTTATCGTGGACGTTGGATTCGCCATGCAAGTCTTTTCCCCCTCTGCCTCGAAAATTTAGGCGTGATGGGAGGGTTCGTGGTGTGAAGAGTTCTGCTTTGGTGGACCCACCGTCCCAAATACACCCTGTCCAGACCTGGATGGTGGCGTAGGAGCCAAAACTCCTTTGGTGATGTCCTTCTTTCGAGTGGCAGCTTTAGGAACCCCGGAAGACGGCCTCACGACCACCTTCAGGGGTGTTGCCTCCGGTTCTTTATTACTCGGTAGAGGCGCGCTACCGTTTCCCCTTACAGGAAACGATTATGGTGGGGAAGAGAGGATGGAGCATGGTTTTAGCCGAGATATTTGGTGTGGGCCCTTTTTGCCACCAGTTCTACCAGGGAAGCGGCAGGAGTGAGTAAAACCTGCATACGGGTTCTGAATGGGTAAGGAAACGACATTGCTCGTAGGACTTAAAGAGCTAAGATCAGAGCGTGTCTTTTCTTTGAAATGAGTCATAAGCCTTGCCAGGCAGCGCCGGGCGCACAAGGACCAAGTACTTAGCCTCAGGAAATGAAAGACGATCGGTAGCCTAAACGGCCAGCATTTCCTTCTCCAGGGGATACGCAACTCATTGCTTCAAAGAAGCAAGGTGCCGCTCTCCGCAATTGAACACCTCACCTTACACGATAGGGACTTATCGTGTGCGGCCTTGAAGCAACTTTGTACATCTACAGGAGCGATTCATGTGCCCGAATCGGTGGCAGTAGTATCGCCTCCGTGGCTATGGCACGAATGCCTTTACGTTGTAGCGATACCAACCCGCACGTAGCAATTCAGCGAGCATGTTACGGTCAAATGTGACGAAGAGTGTAGGAGTAGGTCTCGAGGTTCATCCCTATTTTTTCATCTCACTTTCGAATTTGACAGGTCCATGATCAGCCAGCTCTAAGGTGTGTCATTAATGTATTCAAAAAATTCCATCGCGTAGACTACTACTTTCACGTAGTTCATGGTTGAGTGCTGCGTCACACTCACTGGCGTGCCATTAAGTGTCCCGTGGGCACTAATCTTGGCCTCTGACTCATTACAGTCCGAGAAAGGGGTCACTTTTGGCTCTCTACCAATCAAGCTAGCTAATGCTCTCCTCTGATGGATAATGTTGCCCCTGGGCCAAAATGCTGCCATTATTGGAGCGAATATCCAGAAATCGTTTGAAGCCAACCGGTTCGAAAACGACAGGTAGTCTTTCAATGGGGGTTATCGACGAAATCGAGGATCCGCTCAGTGTACTTGTGACTTTGATCTTGGTTTGGGAGCCACCATCCGAGGGTGCCTTGTGGGCGGACATGCAGCTCTTGCCTTTGTCGCTTGCTGAAACAGCAGCGGAGCCATCTGTCCACGGAGCCCCAGCGGAGTGAGAGTAACCTTTAATTCTCTTTGTGTTCTCCTTGCTTCTTTTCTTTTGGGGAGAGGAGGGTGGGGAATATACGCATCTACGCCTGATGGACCGGCCTAAGCAAGCTACTTTTCCGAAATGGAGAAGGTAGAGCTGTACAGAAGGAGACCAGCGAGTAGGAGGGTCCTCCACCTCTTGGGATGAGGGGAAACCCCTTCACCCGTAGCACTAGGAGAGGAGAGGAGTAATGCTCCTCTCCGGTAGAAGATGGTTAGATGGGCCTCTGAGAAAGCACATGAGGAGGGGGGAAATTTCAGAGGTGGAGCTGCCCCAGAGCAGTTCCAAAGATGGCAAAGTGGAAACCCTTTTGCCTCATGGCGATGGTGAGAGGCATACCCCTCCACCATCCCCTACACCTAGGGAAGGCGAGGCCGCGCTTGGTGGCGGATTTCTCTGCGATTTCCCATTTTTGCTTTCCGTTTTCACCACGATAAGCATAAAAAGAGAAAAGTGGCCTCATGGAAAGTAGAAACTATGACAATATTCTGAGTTGGGGGGTTAATAGAAAAATGTGTGAAGAATAAAAAAAATCAAAAATGTGATAACTTACACATAATAGGTCTCGGTGTAGCGTTGCTGGGTTTTGCCAACCTGGTCACAATTCAGGTGAAATCGTCCTGGAACTTTAACTATAAAGGATGGTGCCGACGTAGCCACCCTGGGTAAGGTGTAATATGTGTAATGGAAGAAAGTGAGTATAGTCGAGGTCCAGCATACCCCGTACATAATAGTTGCCCTAGCCAGCGGGTTTTCGGCCCCCGCAGCAGGTAGGAACCTCACGGGATACACGGCCACTCGACTACGGTTCATAAGTGGAGGAAAGTGCGCCGGGAAGCCAGAAACTGTGTATAGGAGAGCAAATGTGGAAAACGGTATGTGATAAAGAGAAGTAGAGATAGGCATGTTCACTAACGAGTAAAGTGGATGAACACCTATTATCTTCATACCCTGGTGCTAAGTGATCCTAGGATGGCATGCAGTGCACCAGGGCACCATGGCTACCAGACCGAACTCTGTACAGGTGGAAACACTCCTCTTGGTGCAAAGGGCGAGAAGAAAAGGTTCAGTGGAGAGCTCTGACGCTAATAATAAAAAATGAGTTATAATAAATAATAATAACTTATACTAATAATTATTAATAGCAATCATAATAAATAATTATAATACATAATAATATATCATAAGATATACAAATAATAAATAATATAAAAATCATACTAAATAATGATAAAATAATAAAAATAAATAATATTGATAATAATGATAAATAATGTAAAGTAGTGCTGAGTAGGGGCGAGGAGAAAGGCATCATCATAGAGTTCATGTCAACCCAGTGACAAGACTTCCCACTTTGCACTCAGGCTGGGAGGATGTGGAGCTCCTCCAAGTACCAAGTGTAACAAGCTACAGATAGTTCCCCCTGCGTGAAAAAGGGAGAATGGTAGCGTATACTGCAATGGGCCTCTCTCCTTTTCCTCTTAATACAAATTATGGTTTTAAGTCAGGATGGTTCGAATTTGAATCGCATTGTTTAGAGGAAGTAGGTTTCGATCCAGGACATTTCATGTATTTGTCTCTCTACGTGAAAAAATTAATGTTTACCTTTCTTTGAGGTCGCAAAATACTAGTCGTATAGATAATGTCCCAGAAAAACGGGAAATTCAAACAAAAGGTGTCCTACCGTCTCCTGGGAAACCGAGAAATTACAAGGGTCAATGGAGTGCTCCATCCAATGAGGCTGCGTTCCTTGTGTGTACGATTCAGAATCGACAAAAAACACTGACATGAATCCATCGAGGTATTGAAAGGTAGGCCTACGAGTCGCGGCTTAATAGCACAAAACTTCTAATTCCGGCCGGCCGCTAACAAATTTCCTTTGTAATGCATGAGTCTTGATTCTTGCCAACAGGAATATTGCATCCGAAAAATCAATTAAGTCTATAGATAGGCAGATTTACAAGATACCCATATAAAAGTAAAAATGAGACAATAGGGCATGGCGCATAATCTCACATACAGAGCGGTCATTGCAACCAACTTAGAAGTGTAGACAGACAACGGCCAGAAGAGCTCCGCTGGCTTCAAACAGGGATGGGGGGGGGGGTAGAAACAGACATACTTTTTTAATTTGGAGCGATCCATGTATACTAGCACAGCTACAGCATGACAGGACCTATGTCCCAAGAAATATGAACATAATTACTCTCGGTGCTGTAGAATCTTTGTGAGCAGAGGCATGGTGACAAACGTTCAGAAGTAGAACCCAACAAGATGGCGACTTGGGTAGGACCACGGGCACTAACGGCGACAGAGTTGCGTTAAGCGATCAAAGGAGTCTCCTTGCGCTCAACTCTACAGGCTTAGGGTCGGATTGAGGTCTTTCTTACAACGGCATAAGCACCATCGAGACTTCGTGGACGTAATGAGAGTCGTTGCCGATCGAAGGAGAAGTTGAAGGCATCTCCTGGCCATTGATAAGGATGCTCTATATATAGGACGTATGGAAGGAACCGGCCGTAAAGTAGGGACCAGAATGGCGGTAGTTCCACAATTAACGCTCGGCTAAGGATGCCTAGAGCTCCCATCAATAAGAGAACTTATAAAAAGCAGAAGATCGTTTAACAGTATAAGAGGAAACCTATAAACACTCCAGGTACTGAACAACACGAAAAGATGAAGTTCTATGAAACGGGTAGAAGTGATTCTAGCGCAGTAAAAGTGCGCCCTCCAATTTAGGGGTCAATCGAAAACAATTCTAAGGAAGCTCTATGACTCTAACACATCTAGGCAAGCCCCATTTAGGAACAAGTCCGTGTAGGGATAAAGCCTTCGGCGATGGCAAAAGTGGGTCGCCATAGTCTTGGGCAAAGAAAACGAAAACCCGTAGGCTTCGCATAGCGGGAAATACAGTTCTGAACCTGTTGGAGTCGACGCTACAGGGCAGGCATCTAGGCCACGCTATAAAAGAACGAAAGGTCGTCTACAGTGAACGTATCGAGATATCCTGGCCGAATCAAGATAATACTGTTTATGTTGAAAGGAAAAGGAGTGACAGGACACTTCAACGGGATGGGAGTGGGGGATTAGTGCTCTAGTCCTGTCAAATTGGACCGGAAAGAGCTCCTCTCACTCAAACGCGGAATCGATGAACTCTAAGAAACTCAGACACAAAAAAGGCCTCCTCTCGCCCATAAGTTGTTGAATGTGTTCTTGATACCTTATCGCTATCGCCATGTGGAATATTATGCCTTTCCCAGAACAATAAGACTATAGCAAAGTGCTCTCTACAAGAAAGGCCTATCAGATAGCATTTTCAAGACGGAGCATAGTATCTGACGTGAAGTGGATCTATCAAAAGCCACGCTGTACAGGAGACAGATGGCCTCCGCTGTATAAGAAATAAGCTACCCCAACATTAACCAATTTCTCCATCAAATTTCACACGCATAGAGCCATTCGCAAGGAATCTGCGAAGATACCGTTTGTCCAGATCCTGTTGAAGAAGGCTAAAAAATAGAACATGCTTGGCTCACCCAGTTAGCGAAATATGGCGTGCGAGCTCATCTTCCGACCACAAAGTGAGAGTTGATCGCATCTCACATAGAGTAAAAACGTTGTTGAAAATCTCCCTGCTTTACAAGCAAAGTCCAGTCGGCGTCCTTCAGTGAGCCCACAACGTGCTTAAATGCCTGCGGAGTAGTATCCTGGCTAAATAATACGGAGAAAGCGGCCACAAATGACTTCGACACAGGTGCGGGGCCCGATATTAAAGTCCCAGTTCCCTAAAGGGGGTGGGGGAACGAGGACTTTAAGAACTTGTCTCGAATCCTTTTAATACGCTTCCACACGTCTACAAGAGTGGTCTTCCTGTTGAATGAAAACACATATGCCTCCCAAAGGAGCGGCAAGGTTGTTTCGAAACGTTCCCGAAGCTACATAGCAATCACTCTATGAAAATCACCTGCAGTAAAATCGTTCGTGCAGAGCTTGTAGAGCTTATAAGCACATAGTTTACCTTTGAGGGAGCCCTCTCACATTCAGCCGACCACCAAGAAAGCGGACAGCGAGCAAAACGGCAAGACGTTTAGCGAATAGTAGTCAGTCTCACGGTGATGAGTGTCGTAGAAGAAGTGAACTGCTTCATTAACCAACCTAAACTATTTGAGTGAGATAGTGAAGTCAATCATTTGCTGGAATATAGACGACTGTGCCTGCTCCAAGCACCACCGTATAGGTTTCTTAGGAGGCAACAGCCTAGAAAATGATATGAGTATTTGGATGATAAATTAATCAATAGCGTAAATGTGATCGAACACATCTCAGCTCTTATAAAGGTGTGCGCCTGAGTGCTACAATGATACAGATAGATTCAAGAAAATGAAGCTTTTATTGGAAAGAGATGGGGTAATTCATTCATATTTAAACCACCGATCTAGCTTTTTGTATATGAACACTAGGACCTGAAACCCTGGTATTCGTCGTGTAGTCTCCCACAATTGGTGTGCCTTCAATTTAAATATTTGAAGAGGAGAACAGGCATCAGCAACCCTCCAACGATGCAGCGGAAGTCGAGATCACCTGAGAGTGAATATACAGTGAATTCCTCGAGTACCTAATATCTAAGTCTAGCTGCACGGCTACTGCTAGTAAAGTTGCAAAACCTTTATACTTCGACAGAGTAGCCATGTCACAGGCGCACAACATAGTCTCTTAAAAACAAACAACTAAAGGGGAACGGGAATTGTTGTAGCTTCAAACAAGGGGAGACGGCGTGAAGACCAACCATTTCTTTAGATATGGAGCCATCCGTGTACACTGGTACAGCACTAGAGTGATATGGCATGTGGTCGAAGAAGTTTGAACATAATATTGCTAGAGTTGTGGAGGCTTTGGGAGCAGAGGCGTGTCAACAAATATTCAGACGTAATACTCTTCTTTGCCATGCAGCCCCCAGGGCTGACCTGATTCCTGCCAGGTAGGACGTGAAGACAGAGATGAACTACCCAGGAGACCCCACCTGGTTTATTCAAGTAGGATGAGGCGTAAAAGCTGACCCCAACTAGGCATTTGAAATAAACCGTCTACAGTAGCATTGATCCAGCATGAAAAGAGGTGTGCTTCCCCCAAATTTGCATGAAGTATTATCGGCGCAGTACGAGCCATAGGAGCAGAGGCGTGGTGCTAAACGTTGAGAGGTGGTACCCTTCAGGTTTGCGTCCTGGAAAGAACCAGTGGCGCCACTGACTGAGGAAGGGGTAAAAGGTAATCTCCCTTACCTGAAGATTTAGAGGGCGAATCCCCCTCTTTGTTTGGAGAAGTTGGGGATACAGAAAAAGCATAAGGAGGTGACCTTTTTTGAGGTGGAGCTGCCCGATAGCGGGTCAAATGAGAATGGTGTGAGGAGAGCTGTTCCACCAGACAAAGGTGTTGTCGGGGCCTATCCCAACCAAAAATTAAGACGAGGCGTGATTAATTTTTATATTTTGGCTTCTATCTTTTTTGCTGGTATACATCACTCGAAAAAAATGCCGGCTACAATAAAACAAGGTCCGCTGAGCAAAAAGTCGCGTGCTCTCACTTATTATGATTTACGACCTTATGACCTCCAAAACTTTCAATAATTCAAAGATTAACTATAGGATGACCATGGAAGTTATATCATTCGAAATAGAATGTGAAACAACATAAGGGTTTCAAATTACGTTAGAATCAACCGAATAGTTATGATGTTATTGCCCAAACAAAATAATTCATGGGCTAACATTGAGAGGACCATGGAAGTTATACCATTCGAAAGAGAACGTAAAAAAAACATAAGGGTTTCTAATATCGTTAGAATCGGCCGATTAGTTACAATGTTATTACCCAAACAACAAAAAATATGTAGAGTCGCCCGCGACTAGACTTGCATGCGACCAAAAAGTCAAAATAGGGGTGGTTTGCTATATCTCGCGTCGAGCAGCTTCCGCCTATCATTCCTCGGATTTTAGGAACTTTCAAGAGTTCCAGCTCTTGGCTGAATATACAATGTGTGATCACACCTGTGGAAGTATGAATTCGAACGCGCCGTGTGGCTTAATTTTCTCAGGCCTAGACTGGCGCTAGCTATGTTTGTTTTCATTTATGACCACCGTCCTGCACTCTGATAGCGTTGATTGCCCGTCTGGCAGCTGGTGTCTCCCTCTACACCCCCCCCTTGTGGAGTAGAAAGAATTTTGTCACTACACCCCGGTCGCTTCATCAAAGCGGCGCTTATCAAACTCCTTTGTTGCGAGTTAGGAAGTCTTGTCGCCCAGATCAAGTGCATCTGTAGCCCAGTCGAACCGAGTTTCATCGTCGTGATCTCTTGGCAGATCTTCTCCGTTTTCCGCTCTGTTCAGAGGAAGATTGCCACTACTTTATTACGTTCCCGAAGACTGTACTGGGCTTCGCATCTTCTCATCCGTCTTCGTGGAGATTCTACGCCTTCCGTTGACGAGTCTCTACTGTGGATCGCCCCCCCACCCCCCCGGGAAGTCGGAGTAATCGCAAACCCGTTGGAGTTTCCTGAATGCTCATACCCTGAGTTCGTTATACGAAGACCTGGCCACTGGTTCTCCGCTCCCGTCAATCATCCAAGGTAATCCAGAATCCTACCCTCGTAAGTCACCTCATTCTCTCAAGTACTAAGAAGACCCTATAATCGCATAGCGAGAAGAATTAATAACCTTACTCCTCTTATTTAAACACTCGAATTAATTAATAATTCCCGGGCTCAGCTTCCATTAATTACTGACCGCTATAATATTCACTGTCACGCTAACCTTTGTGCTAATTTCCATTATTATTCTTGTATCCATATTTAATCATTTATCTTGTATTAAAGCATATTTTTGTAGAGGTGTTTCTTTAAATAATTCCTTTCGAATAGCCAACCTGTAATTAAGTCGCACTCTTACTTTGGGAGGCTATTTCCTTCCCTTCGCTGCATACCTGACTGAGTACAGGGCCCAGAGTTGCCGGTCTGACTCAATTACGTAAGTACCCATATTAGACAGTGGGGCACACTGTGTCGTTCCTCGGCAACACCCCTAAATTACCTGGCGGAGATGAAATGAGGAGGGGATACTATAAGGTGACCAGATTTCTGAGACAAATTCCGGGGACATCTTCGGTTCAGAGGCGTAAAAACCTCCAAAACATGCAGTGTTTTTGTCATGGAAAAACTAAAACAAGGACACTGCCCTTACCCTTCATAAAGCAGCAATCAAAGGTTTCTCTGGCGCTATTTATCTTAAATTGCAAAAGAATTGAACAAAAATTCAATCGAATAACAATAAGTTTTTATTTCTCTGATCAAAATAGCTGAGATCAAGCGCATCCATACAATCAGCTGTAAAAAACAGGTATCAACCAGACACTTCACCCAAACTAAGGCCTCCTCCTTATTCCTGGCATTCTAAAAGAGTAAAAATAAGAGGTCCTAATGATCATAATAAAAAGGGACAGTGTTCGGATTTGAAATATTGAATGTATTCTGATTTGAAGATTTCTGACTGGTGCACTAACCTAATCTGTGTATTTCTCAGAGGAGTGTATCTTTTTAAGAATCGGTTTTTTTTTTGGTCAGCTTCTCCATAAAATCCTGGCATGGCAGATGGTTGAAGTTGGTCTTCACTGTTAGCAGGGCCTTCATGGTAGAAACTGTGAACCGATTTCTCTCAGCGGTCCACATATTATTCATTAAGGAAAAAACCCTCTCAACAGGGGCATTGCTACCTGATAGACAGATTACTTTATATGCCAATCTAGCAATGTTGATGAGTGGAATTTCATATAGTTGAAAATGGCTTATAATTGAGCCCCATCTCTGAATGAGAGGTGTATCCTCTCTCTTCCATTCCTCCAGTATTTCCCCCTAAAGAACTCCTGGATACCAGACACTTCATCAAAAAGAATGTCTTCGTCAATTGTAACGTTAGAGCATTTTCTTCTGAGGGTTTCTACTGCTTTTTCAGAAGGAGACAGCTGAGGTCTTGGAGGTCGTCGACATGCTTACCCCAAAGCTTCAAGATATTTCACTCCAGTGTCAAAGAAGCACCTCGAATTCCCGTTTTCCTTTAGGTCTCTAAGAGGAACTCTGACCATGACTGGAAAGAAGTTATCATCACGTCTTGCAGTCAGTTTTTCCTGAAAATGTCTCAGAATGGCAGTAGACTCAACTGTGCAACGGTCTTGGCCTTCAAGTATTTTAATGGTCTCATTGAAAATACCCAGGTTTCCGTGGACAAAGGCTAGCCACAGCTCGGTGAAGGGATGTTCAAAAAACTTGCAGAGGACAACAGGACTTTTCTCCTCAGAGAGAAAAAAATATTTTAGGGGTGGGGCATACATCTGGAGGACTTGCCCTAAGGCTGGTAGCATGGATAACCAGCGGACAATACAGTGACCCAAAATATTGTAGCACTCTTGACCCACAAAGTCACACTTACGTCTCTCTCTCTGAGCCGCGATAGTTCTGGACTGTCTAGCCGTCTGGCTTTAGCCTGCGACTGCAGGGTTGCCGTTTTAGAAGAATTTCGTCTGCTACTGAAGATAAATATTGACATCTGGCAACCAGTGCGAATAGTACGGCGTGCAACTATACGATACGTGTAGTTTGGTCAACATTTTCGTTTTTTTTTTAAATATTTTACTTTATTTAAGTTTATTCTAATTTCGGATATTTCAGTCCCAGTGAAAACCGGGGACATTTCCGGGGACAGGTCACTGAAAACAGGGACTGTCCCCGAAAACCGGGGACGTCTGGTCACCCTAGAATACTAGGTGCGGATCCGGGGGGAGGGGATGATAGGACTGATCTCCCCAAATTTGTCCTTTCATTAACCCTTCATCGAATTCCTGATGGTTATTGCCATCTTCCTCGAGGATGAGAGCAACTTGGACGTGAGGACAGGACTCCTAGTTATGGCAATCTGAAAGCCACGCTTTCTGATTCGCCTCTTCGTCACTGAGTTAGTTTTAGCTCACACCGTAGAGCCACGCTTTATTGGAGGCTTCAAAAGTCTACGAAGAGGAGATCGAAACCTTGAGCCTCTTCAAGGCGGAACAAGAACATTGGTTTTCGTCCCTCCGTTGGAGTTGCTCTTGTCCCCGCCCATTTCCAAATGTATCCGAATCTGGCCAGGCTCCTTCAAGTTCTTATCACTCTCTCAGTCTGGAACCCGTAGGTCGATCATTTATTTTCTGGCCTGAAGCAACCGAAAACGTACTCAAGGAATACCATGGGTCAAGAATGCCTCAACGGCGTGGCATTGGTCGGTGTTCTCAACTAAATTTATGTTAGAATAGACGAATGTAATCAATGTATTTTTCTAAACGAAGAGGAGGTTGATGTTTGTGTTAAATAAGGTGACTAATGCTGTTATTATTGCGTTATATGCTGTTATTAACCCTTTCAGACCCGTTTATGGTTATATTTTTATCAAGCCATACCTGTATTCTGCTATTCAGAATGAGTTATTTAATAATATAGAATATATATAAAAATAGATTTTTAAGCCATTGCGATCAAATATATCTTAAATGATGCATGTCTAAAATACAGGTAAATTTCAGAAATAATAATTATACTTTAGCTGCCATCCAAAAACTACAGTAAACGACAATTCATAATTTTCTAATGTGTGTGTGGGGGGATGGGGGAGATCGGATTTGAGAGAGTTAGTGCTCACTCTTTATGAGATGCTGTTATTTAGTATTAATGGCTTGTAAGATAACCATTATTAATCATCAATGCCCTTTTCGCAGACCCCTAAAAGGGAGGAATTCAGGTTGCCCTCTCCCCCCAATTTTTATCTTAGATAGGCCATTGCGGGATACTTTGATAAAAAGGGCGCATATATGGACAGGAGGAGCGCAACAGACTCCCGGGCTCTCTCCAAGAGTTCAATACAACTTAGTGAGTCAAGCCTACCCTATGATTACTCGGGCAGGGAGGACATGTAGCTCCTCAAGGTACCAGGTATAGCAGGCTACACAAGGTAGCCCCATGTGGTCTAGAATGTTAGTAAAGAGAGATCGGAAAGGAAAGAAGTGAATGTAGACCGAGCGTAAATAGCGGGATATATAATAAAACCGCATGTCCGCAAGCAGTGGAGCAAGTATGGTGGAAAACTGCACCAATGGGGTGAGATGTCGTGACAGAGGGGGGCTTATGTATTTAAATAGCGTGTGCTTGGCGACTGCATAAAGGGGTAAAATTAGCTGCACTCAATCCTAAACCTAATATTAATCTACATCAAAAAAATAAGTAAAAAACACCAAACCAAATAAAAGGAAAAACAACAAAACCCTAGAAAACAAAAGCAAAAACAAACAAAACAAAAACAAGAAACAAAACAAAAACAAGAAGGAAGCAAACTCCAGTGTCAGGGGGAGGCCCGTCTCCCATCCTCTATACGAGAAGAGTATGTGAACAACATGAGAGTCAAATAAAATGGGGGAGGCCAGCAATCCTCCATAAAGTTACATCGTCCAAACGTCCTTGTAACAAAACTTGTCCCGAGTACAAGGGAAAAGCGGTGGCGACCTTGTTCGTCCTGGTACCGGGGCAGTTAATGTGCGCGAAGATCACCCAGAATGATAAATTCAACAAGCATGTGCATAAAAATCCAGGGGACAACGCAGTCGTCGCACTAAGGTGTAGTGGAACGCTCCGCTAAATAGCGGTGCGTGTCGCGACTGTTCCCAATTCAAAGCGTACAGAAAGCGACCTGAAGCCGTCGCTGCATTGGGGGTAGTTCCATGGGAACATGTGCCGCGCAATGGCACGTAACTTCAAGTTCATCTAGATCGTCTCCCATTTTCATTGCTAGTCCTGATTCCTGCCATGTAGTTGATGTGAGGAAGAGCCAAACCCTGGTCTGGTCCTCCAGTCTTAGCGGAATCTTTGGAGACCAAATCAGCTCGTTCATTCCCCTCAATTCTGACATGTCTAAGAAACTAGCAGAATATTGTTTCGCTCGCGGAAACAGTGGCGTCAATGATACTACCAAGCAGGAAGTGTGAAGATTCCAAGCCCCCGAGAGCACTCATTGAATGAACTTTTGCGTCGTTAAAGATCATAATCCGGTCTCCAAACCGGGCACGACGTGTTATTTCTCGCTCCGAGCGGCGTATTGCAACCAACAGCTGTTAAATTCCCTCTGACTTCGAATAGAGATGAAACGGCGTAGAAGCTTACTCATTCCTGGGACTTAGATCCATCCGTGTACATATACTGGCATTGATCCAGGTGACACAAAATTTGTTCCAAACCGGTCGAACGCAATACTCCCGGAGCTGTGAAAACTTTGGTGTGGCAATAATATTAAAAGGTGTTACCGTCCAGGGTAGCATTCTAGAAAGAACCAGGGGCGCCACAGGCCGAGAGCTACAGCGAGCTCTCAAAGGAGTTACCTAGCCATAAACTCAGAGCTTAAGGTATCACTGATATCTTAGGGTGGCATTGGCACCGTCCTGTTCAGAGGTGGACACAGTGAGAGTCATTGGCGACTGGGGGAGCCGCCAAGTTCGTGCGTACAAATGCATAATGGACTGTCTACAGGGCAGAGTGAGTGAGATATTCCCGGCATCGACAAGTAGGCTCTCAATGGGGCAAGTGTTGAAGGCACCAGAAGGACACCGGTGTGGTGGATCGAGTCCACCTTTCGCAATAAACAATCTGTTGCGGATGCGTAATACTCGCATGCATACTCAGCTTCGAACGAACAAATGAACAACACGGTAGGAAGAATGTTGATGCCGTAGGTACAAGAGACCCAAGGCTGTGAATATCAGTCTTCCATGCTAGGTGTCGGTCGAAAACATGGCCAAAAAAATGATGCGAATCCACCACTTCCAGGCGAGATCAGTTTAAGAACAAAAGTCCTGGTCAAGGTGAAGCCAGGAATGACGGCAGAATTGCACTACCATAATATTGGACAAATAGAACCGAAGCATGTGCGCTTCGGCATAGCAAGAGAGATCGAAAAGTCATCCACGTAGAGCGTAACGAAAACATCTTCGGGCTTAACTTTGGGGAATACTCTTAAAAGACAACAAGCAATCTGAACGGCCAGGATTTGCTTCTCTACGAGATACGAGCCACATTGTGACTCTCCGTAATTGACACACTTGGCAAAGCATGATAAGAATTTATTATCTATGGCTTTAGAGCTATGTACACATAATTCGGGTAAACCTGACTTTGCACTTCTACATGAATGATTCCTTCATCCGAAGCCGTGGCAGTATTACGATCTCGGTGGGAGTATCACGAATGCCTTCACGCGGTACCAATACTATCCAGCATGAGCCGACCCAGGGACCCTTTTACGTTCGAACGTAATGAAGGGTTTTGGGGTGGTCTCGGGGCCGCTCCTTATTTTCTCATCACACGTTTGACCTTGAACGCAGTTGGTCATTTTGAGGTGTAGTTTATAAGTTCTCTAGCATAAACCACTCATTTCAAGAAGTTCGTGATAGAGAGCAGCAGCACACTTCCCGGCTATCAATTGTGTCCAAAGGACACTATTCATTGCCCACTCAGATGGATACAACAGATTTGCTAGAAGGCTCCCGTCTTAGAAATGCGACACCTTCAGCTCTCTACCAATAAAGCTAACTAATGCTCTCCTTTGATGGATCATGTTGCTCTTGACCAAGATGCTGCCATCTAGAGATCGTTTGCAGCCAGAGGTATCAAAACCCCCAAATCGTCTATGAATGATTAGCCTCGACGTAATCGAGGATCTGCTCAGCGAGCTTGCGCCTTAGGTCTTGGTCTTAATCTAGTGCTTCCTGCCCGAGGGCGGCTCGGGGCAGGACGGGAGCGGGCCCGAACGTCCTCCGAGCTCCCTAAGAAGGAGAGGAACCCTTAGTCACCTCGCAGAAAGTAGGGACCTCACGGTATACAATGCCAGTCGACTAAGTGCTGGTACTCGAACAGCCAGGGGATAATGTTTGGAAGGGGGTTTAGCGGGTATGAAATAAATAAAAGTAGAGAAAGGCGATCCACTGATGATTGAGGTTAGCAATCACCTATCATTATCATACCATGGAGTTAGTTAGATGATCCCGGGATGGCATACAGTCCACTCAGGCACCATGTCTAGTGAATCGAACTTTGTCCAGGAGAGAATTGTACCTACATTTACCAAGTGCGGGTCGACAAAATTTTTAGGGAATAGTCGAAATAAGTTGCGCTGAGAAGGAGCTTATGTGAAGCGCACAAACAACTTTATCAGGCCTCATCAGGGAGTTCATGTAAACCGAGTGACAGGGCTTCCCTAATTTTCATTCAGTCCGAGCGGATATTCAACTCCTGGTACCAAGTGTAACAGGCTACACAGGGCCGGTGTGTTTCTTCCCCTTTCCCCCGTTGGGGAAAGCGGAAGGCATATCGGCCCCACAACAATCTTACGACACAAGTTTAAGTTTGTAATACACCAGTGGGTACGGCCCGAGGGGCCACGCCAACACTTGCCTCTCTAAGGGAGTTGGCCGTGTCGAGACGCGCCCAACGGCAGCGGTTGATTCTGAGAGGCCTGCTTGTTGCTTTCTTGGTAGGTCCATATGAAGCAAAATGAAGGGCCGGCGCTGGTACAGAGCTAGAGTTGTCCAAGGACAAATCTCAAAAAAGGATTTAAAGGAAATCCACATCATTTTTAGAAATGAGAGAGGCAGAAGCCCCTTCTCCACCAAAAGAAGATTGCAGGGCGTCTTGAGAAAGCATATGGGAGAGGGGTCACCTTTTCTTCATAATTGGAGTTGTTCGATGCGTCTCCGAAGATGGTAAAGGGTAAGTCCTTTTGTGATAGACAAATAGTTGGAGAGGAGCGCCTACACCAGGCGGAGTAAAGCTGTCGAATTCCTTAACTAACCAAACACCAAGCTTGGGCGAGGTTTAACTGATAGGAACGTAATCTGAAACTTTAAGAGTTTGCCTGCAAACGAAAAAAACTTGTGACCAATGAGAAGAAAAAATGGTTGGTGGTCTCTATCCTACCCTTCCACCTATCTCATCTCTGGTTTTCCGACTTTTCGGGTCTACAATCTTGGGTGCGTTAAAGAGTGGTGTTCGCATCTGAACAGCGACGCACACCGAGCATAAGCTGAACAATGTATGGTCATTTTCCAAAGGCCGCAGCTCACAAGTCGGCAGCGAGAGAAGCAGGGTTACCGTATGGATTTACGTCGTATTAATCGTCCACAAGATGGGCAGCACAAGAAGATCTGTTTTGGCAGACCTAGTGAGTAAACCTGAGACTTTTTGCTGGCCTGGAAGTCAACAGGTTAGTAAAGCCAGCCCGAGAACGGCAGTACGGAGGTTGTCAGGCCATTACACGCAAAAAAAGGGATTATTGGGGTTTAAACCGCTTTTACCATTAATCGTGCCCTAAATGCTCAGGACCCCTCGAGTCCTGGTCAGTTGTAAACTGCAGGTGTTAAACGTCTTTTTTATAGAGGTTCAAAAGCCTTTCTGATGACACTGCATGAGGTAGCTGGTCAGGTCCCTTAGCATATAAAGAATAAAGAGGGGATAGTATTAGAAAAAAGTGGTTGTTTAGAGGAGCAAGGTGGAATGCATCAGCCTCTCCACTCCCCGTCAAAGAGTTCAATTGAACCCAGTGAGTGGGTCCTTATCTATACGCAGTTGGTTCGGGAGGACAGCTGCTCATTTTGGTACCAAGTGTTACAGTCTACACCAGGCATCTCTTACTCTTAAGGGGGGGAAGCCAGGGCCTTAATGGAGCGCATAAGGTTTCGGTTAAGCCGGCTGGCACCATTTGAGAGCCCATTTTTCCGCCCAGTGGCGTGCCACAGGGGTTTTAGGGTAAAGGGTTAGAAAAATAAAAAGGTCAACTGACGAAAAAGTTGCGTGCCCTCACTTATTCTGATTTATGACCTTACGACCTTAAGGGTTTCAAATTTCGTTAGAATCGGCCGAATAGTCATGATGTTATTGCCAAAACAAAATAATTCCAGGGATAACCTTGGGAGGACTTTGGCAATTATATTATTTGAATGAGAATGTAAAACAATATAAGATTTTCAAATTTCGTTAGAATCAGCCGAATAGTTATGATGTTATTGTCAAAAATAAATAATTACCGGGTTGCTTTTTAATGGAATTTGAAGATGTGGTTGGTATTTTAAATGTAACTTCATAAATTCAATCCTTTCTATCTTGAGCATCAGCTATTTGTTCTTCATTTTCTTCAGGAGAGAAAATTATTTCACTTGATGGCATTGAAACATTGGCCTACTTATAGTAAGCAACTCTTCTTCCTTCACCTTCTGTCGTTTTTATTTATTGACTTGTCTATTTTACTTAAGTTAATCTCGAAAGCAAACCTGACGAGGTCCAAAAGAAGTAATCATTTCTTTCTGACCTAAAATTAAAGCAAGTTGATTCACAGAGATCTTCCTCTCCAGATGGGGATTTAAATTAATTTGAGTTTCATTTTTGCAACCAGGGCAGCCAAATTCACAGCAAACAACAATTTTACAATTGCGCCTAAGGATATCAACAGGTTGTCTAGTTTTGTAATGAAAGTGTCTTATGCCTGTAGCTCTCCTCTCCCAAGGGATATGTTTTTGACCTGCTCCCAGTTCTTTTGGATCTGTTTAAGATTGTGACTCTTGAATTTACAACGGGGGTTAGAAAAGAACTGTTCCCTCGTTCCCACTTTTCAAGCGTTTTAGAGTAAATATCCTTTGCAAGATTGGCTGCTGGGTAGTTTCTCGCATCCACATTTTAGAACGTCAACCAAAGTTCGGAATTGAGGTGGCAATAATTCTGCTATTTTCAATTTAGGTGTTCAAATGTGTGAATGTCGCAAGTCTTGTCTTAATTTTAAAAGCAATTGTAGGTCAAATCCCACTGGTAGGATGGTAATCATGAAGGCCTCGATATAATTATTAATATAATAATAGTCATTTAATTCCCCAAGATGACAAAATTAGTCAAAACTTTTAAGAAGCTAACCAAGTAGAACTAAAATTATATTAAAAAAAAAACAACTTTAGAATTCATAAGTAGGCCTGCAACATTTGAACACCCCTCAATTATGCAATTAGAACGTTGAAAAGATTGACACACACTAATAGCACAGTATTCCATAGTATAGCATAATATACCTTAGCAGATTAGAGCATAGTATATTATAGAATATTATTGCATATCATAGTATAGAATAGTACAGCATTGCAAAATATAGCACAGCATAGTATAACATAACATAGTATAGCATAGCATAAAATATTATATCATAGTATAGCAGAACATAGCACATAATAGTATAACATAGCATAGTCTAGCCTAGCCTAGCCTAAAATAGCAGAGTATAGCAACATACTTTAGCATAGAATTGTAGAGAATAGCCTAGCCTAGCATAGCGTACTATTGTCTAGCATAGCATAGCCTAGTATAGCCTAGAATAGCATAGCCTAAACTTGCCTAGTATAGCATAGCATATCATAGCCAAGCATAGTATAGTATAACCTACCCTGTTTTAGCCTAGTATAGCCAAGCCTAGCCAAACATAGGATAGCCTAGCTTAAAATAGAATAGCCTAGCTGTGCCTGACCTAACCTAGCTTAGTATAATCTATCTAGGCTAGTATAACTTAGCATAGTATAGCCTACTTTATCCTACCTTAGCTTAGTATAGCCTAGCCTAGCTTAGTAGACCCTAGTCTAATCTAGCTTATTATAGTATAGCCTAGCTTAGCTTAGTATAGCCTTGCCTAGCGTAGCATTGCCTAGTGTAGCCTAGCTTACTATAGCCTAGCCTAACCAGGTATGGCTTAGCATTGCATGCCAGAGCCTAACCTAGCGTCACCTAGAGTAGCCTATCCTAGTATAGCCAAGCTAGAATATGCTACTATAACCTAGCCAATATATCCTAGCATACTATAGGCTAGCTTGGAATAGCCTATCCTACCATAACCACACCTAACATAATATAGCCAAGCGTATCATATTATAGCCTAGCCTAGTATATCCTAGACTAGTATAGCATACCATACCCTAGACTAGAATAACATTGCATAGCTTAGCCTATTGTGGCATTGGTTAGCTAGCCTATCGTAGCCTAACATAGTATTACCTAGCATAGCCTAACATAACAGAGCATAGCCCTCCCTAGCCTATTATACTTTAGCCTACCCTAGCATAATATAGCCCTGTCTAGCCTAGTATATCATAGCTTAGCCTAGCATAGTACAACCTAGCCTAGCATTAACTATCCTAGATAGGTATAGCTGATACTATCCTATTATACCCTAGTCAAGCATAGCTTAATATTGTCTAGCCTAACATACTATATGCTCTCCTAGCATAGCATTTTATAGCCTAAATTAGCATAGTATATCTTACCCTTGTACATTATACCTTATCATAGCATATCATAGTATAGCCTAGCTTATAATAGTCTAGCATAGTATAGCCTATTCTAGGCTTGCCAAGCAGAGTATAACATATTATAGCCTAGTCTAGTTTAGCAGAGTATCGGCCGAATAGTTATGATGTTATTGCCAAAACAAAATAATTCCTGGGCTAACCTTGGGAGGATTTGGAAATTATATCATTCGAGAGAGAATGTAAAATAACATAAGTTTTCAAATTTCGTTAGAATCGGCCCAATACTTATGATGTTATTAAAAAAAGAAGCAAAACGGGTCCGACCGACTGACATATTGAGATGTAGAGTCGCTCGTGACTAAAAAAGAGAGAATTGGGACTCTTGAATTGGTAAAGGGAGGGCAGAAGAGATACTGTCAAGAACCACACTCTTCACCCAAATTCAATGAGGTGGTAAACCACCTCTCCGGCCACGATCCAGCATGAATGGAACGATGCCTGATCGACGACTAGCCTTCGAATTTGATGCTAGCAAAGAGAGAGAGAGAGAGAGAGAGAGGTGAATAGGGGCTTGAAAGAAAACGGCAAAAGAAGGTTAACTCGCATTGTCTTGAAGAATTAAGGCGCAGGTAGTCTCAATCTAGTTGAGAACTGATAGGGGGCAGTGGTCTCGGAATGACGTGCCACTCATTTAGGTACCAGGTGTAAGTAGATACAAAACACCAGTATATAGGACTCAGGAGGTTTGATATCATAGCTCTTCTTGTTTTGTTTTTTCTTCTTTTTATTTCTTCACATCATATTTTTACTCGTCTGTCCCTATCTTGATTCTTCGCTGTGAATGAAAAAAATGCCCTTTTTCATGGCACAGTTTTTTCCTAACTAAAATAATGAATTTCGATTAACAGAAAAAAACAATACCGAAAACTCTTGTTGATATTTCTATCCTCCCGAGTCCCTCATTTTGGTGTCGATAGTAAAAAATAAATATTTTCCAATCTCGTTCTTGATCGGAATACTTAAATAGTAAGGATGGAAGTGCGGATATATTGACGTGATCAATTAAGATTCACTCCATTTAATCACTTGTAATTCGTTGCACTTGAATGGTTCACAGGAAGTGGAGATGGGAGATAAATGATCAGTGTTCAAAGATCTACACATGGTGAAACATTTCTATTTCTCCTGGCGCGTTAAAAGATGCTCCAAAGATTGTATCTATTAAGAACAATCAGTATTTGTGACAGCAATTTTTTTATATAAATGCTAACTAATTTTCAAGATAAAATAGTCATTTGAAGTTAGATTATCAATGCGCATGTCTGCGGTATAAGTGTATCGCAACCTAAAAAACATTTCAGGACAGATTATAAAAGAGAATTCTATTTCACTATAGTGTAAAAGATTATCCTGTAATTTAACATTTACGCGAGAAAGTTTTCTTATCAATAGAAAGTTAATATTCAAGAAGAGGAAAAAATTCGAATGAGTTGAAATTATTAGTGCGCATACACAATAAATAAGTGTATTACAATCTATAAACTGGTTTCAGGTTACAACAGGACCCCCAGATTATAGAATAGGCTTCCATAGCATTAATAAATAAAAGAAAAAGTATACAAATATCGTTTATTGTAATCAATAATATTTTAAACTTTACAATAAAACGAGAATTTGGTTATTTTAGCGAACATTAATAAATTTCTCAATTCCAGTGAAGCGAACTATGCCTTTCGTTTATTATAGTAGCTACCGGAAAAATAAGAGGAAAGGTAAGTTAAATATATTTATGGGGGTAACTAATGGAATTCATGCCGAAAGGAAACTAAGACGAAGGGAAAGCGAGCGAGTTTTATTGTCCAGGGTGACAACTAAAGGTGTGTCAGATTTTGAATAGTCTTCAATATATTCAATACGGTTCGATAGACCACCGTTTAATTTCGAGAAAAGATATTCCATTCAATAAAATGTAACCTTTGCCGATTTAAGATTAACTGGGCAGTTTCTTAGATATTCCTAAAAGGCCGAAAATAAATATTCCATTCCTTCAACTGAAAGTGAAACCTAATCTATCATGTTTCTTTCAAAAGTTATATTCTTAGATTTATTAAAAAAAATCTTTGGTTTTGATAAATGTATGGGTTAATTTTTGGATTATGCCCACCCTCGAATTTTGTGGGAGTTTTGTTATACTCGTAAATATCATTATTTAAAAAAAAATACACAATGGCTATATTGTGTATATCATAGATATACTCTATATAGCACTTTCATTACTTAATGTGGGCAAATTTCTAATTATGATGTTATGACGAAAAATTAGATTGGCCGCTATCTTGGGAGACACATTGTGAGATGGAATCACATTATATTGTATGTCGTGGTAAGACCGGTGTACGCCGTTATACGCACACAGGCCTACTGGCCGACCGAAATTAAGGCTCCACCTGGGGATGGTTCTAAGAGTGCTTTACATACTGTTATGTATACTACTAGTTATGTAAAATTATGTAATTTTGTATATATTTGTAATATATTTGTAATGTATATTTGTAATCTATATTTGTAACGTTTAATATATATATTTGTAATGTATATTTGTAATCTATATTTGTAACGTTTAATATACTTATTTGTAATGTATATTTGTGTAATATCGGAGCAACAATCTCCAACTTCCTTAATTAATTGCCCATAGCACAACCAACTAACCTCATCCCATGCAACCGACTAACCTCCTCCCACACAACCAACTAACTTGCTACCGATACTTATTTAAGTTAAAAGTTTCCCATTTTAGGCAGTTCACCTCCAACCACTTAACGCGCTCCTACTGGAATTAATTTGCTCTAGATTTTGTGTAACTGTTCAATCAATGTACTCTATTGTTTTGTGTTATTGTTCAGTGCACTACTACTGCTACGTAAGTCCCTTATAGTTGTTAAGTTTGGCGCCTATGTACCTTAGACCTCTCTCTCACGTGTGATAAGTACTATTAAGATTTTATTTATTGCATAAACTGTAAATGTGATATTCATGATTTCATATATTCATTTATAACCGTAATATGTTATTTTCTATATTTTCTTTGTTTTGCCTTACCAGTACTAGTCTGTGCTATAAGTTGAACTCTGATTTTAGCAATTTATCTAACTTATCATCGTTACTTAACTGTCCGTACACATTTGGGTTTCTTAAGACTGGCATAGAGTCCAGCTTAGCCTATAATTGGCATTCTCGAATCTCGTGTTCATAACAAAGTTCTTATTAATTTTCTTTAGTGTTGTGGAACTTAACCCTGCCCGTAACAATACACAGTTGCTAGGCAAAGGAATATTCAAACACGGCTACGAAAATATAGTTTAATAGGAATAAAGATTACATATACATATAGGGCAAGTTAAATGGCAATGCAATTAGATATTGACCGTTCACTGCTAAGATGATTAACACTATCAATTAAATTTGAACCGAGGGATGATTAAATAAGTAATGTATTTACTATTATGCAAGTTCTAGAGCAAAGTGGATCCTTTAGGTTCGACGCGGTAAAAGTGGGTGGAGCATGTCGAAGCGAGGATTAAATCTATTTTACCTTGGTCTGCGGCGAGTAGGACCAGCTAGGTAAGTTCGACCTTGAACTTGTGGGCATCTCACGGGACGATCAATTCAGCTTCGGTAAACTGAAGTTGGGGAAAGGGGCTCTTATCCTTAATAGGCAAACGGAGGGTGCTTCAGGGATGGCTTTTCCGATCCTTAAAATCCCAAGACGTGGTGAGAGGGGTTGAAGCGTGCCTAACTATCTCCACGAACAATATTGAGTGACGACTGGCTCTTCCTTGGCTCTTCGAGAATCACTCGATTCTTCTCTGGACGAGAATGTAGTCGATTCCCTCTCGACTAACGAAGACGTTACAAATAACGCACTGGACGGCGGCTTCAGACATAATCTGCAATATGAATTCTGAACTGTCGAATATATACCCCGAAATTATCTAGACGGGGCGAGAAATTCATCGCCAACAGACTTCACTAATTGCCT
>OZ018319.1:61767860-61775360 GCA_963969495.1 Ceratothoa steindachneri
TAACCTCCACCCTACCATAAAATTTAAGGTTGAATGGGAAAAGAACAATTATCTTCCTTTCCTTGACGTTAAATCCCTAAGAATTAATGATGAATTGTCTTGTAATGTATATCGCCAACCCACCAATTATAATTCCTATATACAGTATAATTAAGGTCGTATTCTCGAACATTGAGATGGCGTGCCGAGCAAAAAATGATGGATTGTTGGGGTTCTACCTCAGGGTAGCCCCCGAACAAATCGAAACCGAGGAATATATCCCCATCCAGAGCTGCTTCAAATGCTACGCGGTTGAGCAGCACCAAACCAAAGAATACCGAGCGAAGGAGATGGTGTGTTCCAACTGTGCCCGATTCGGACACAGTTGGAAAGAATGCAGAGCCGAAAGAACAAAATGAATTAACTGCGGTGCAAACACAAAGCCATGGCAATGAAATACTCCATCCGGAAAAAAAACAATACATGGAAAGAAGGAAAAGCAGAAAAAGGAAAAGGAGGCAAAGGCAAAGTCCTACCTAGATGCAGCCACACCAACCAATACCACAGATACCGCGACAAAAGTGGTCATGCCAAAGGAAGGGACTGGAATTATGGCCATGATAATGTTTGCTCATCTAGCAAACCTGGCTCGCCCCGGTACGTTTGCAGACGAGCTAAATCAGCTTCTGCAAATGAAATGAGTGAAAGAGAAGTTATGGTTCCCGCCGAACCCCGCCTCCAACGATATACTTAGTCATATATAACGAATACTTGATTGATAGCTTTGTAGGGGTGCGAAAATGTATCAGAGAAAAATTCCTTCCAACTCGATAATATAAATAGCCGATAAATTTACCAACCAGAAACGAACTAAAGGCCAGTCGTGTGGCTAGAGTATTGGCGTTCAAATCTAACGGAAGAAAACGGCTTAAGGACCAACTCAACAAGAAGAAATCAAGACCCTAATATAAATAGAAGAAAACTGAAGATGCATCGAGAAAGAAAAACAAAGATTAAGGACCAACCCAGCCAAGAAGAATACGGAAGTCAAGATAAAGTGAAGACAAGCGTTTGAGGGGCCAACTTAAAGAAATAAAGAACTTCATTCAAGAAAGAAGAAAATTCAATGAAGCTGCATCAAGAAAACAAGATAAAGAAAAGAGAAGAGCAAGATCAACTAGAATAAATAAATAAAAATTATAATAAGGAAGGCTCCACCATAGCTTCACCAAATTACGGATTCTGCTACTTCCATATTCGGGCGATAAGTCAACGCGGTTGTTTGCCGCTATGCCCGCCAGGGGGCGATTCCAGTCATTGTTACGATTTACTTTGGGTGAAATCATAAGTTAATTGTATTTATTTGCCGTTGTAGGCCTGTTAGCTCTAGTACTTGTAAGTCGTGAAGATGTAGACTCCTGCTATTTAAGTGAATAAGTTATAATGTGTGTTAAATAAGGGAAGCCAACATATATGTTGCTTGGGGAGGGACGCTATAATGATCTAGAAATTGCAAACTTATCCTTAAGCCTCAATGCATTCGTTAATTTCTAAAATAACTTAAAATTTATAGTAATAATTACGTAAATAATACACTAATTTAAATTAATAGTGCATTTACGCTACAATAAACTTAACTATTATCGAATGATTTTATTATTCATAGTATTGTATACGTTTGTAAACAAACGAGGACGATTAGGCTTAACAATCTTTAACAAGATTGCGATCGTCTAAAATTGTCGGAAATGGCGTCCTTGAACACATTTTTTTATACAGCAAAAGCTCCTCCATTCGGCAAAAATATTCTCAAATATATATTTTTTATTTAGATTTCGTTAACCTTGCATCAGCGCCGATATATCGGTTATCGGCTAATTTGCATATCGGTGCAACCCTAATCTATGGTATTGTTTATCCATAGATAACTGTTTATCATAATTGTGATATTAAAAGTCGTGACTACGATACCTACCCTTAACTACACTTTCACCGATGCCTTGGGTTGATCAAATCCTCTCTGGCTAGTTATTACGGTAAAATTATATTTTATTGTCGTTTATCATCATCACTAACTCTATAATTTAAAAAGGGTATTTTTTTGAGTATTTGAATAATAATTTCATCTTAGTTTTGTTATCAGTTTTTTCTAATAATTCTCTTATAATATCAAAAACAAAATGGTGAAGTTCAGAAATAAATATAAGTATCGAAATTTTGCGAATTTTTTAAAACCCAAATGGTGAAGTTCTGAATATATTTATATCTTCTTCTATAACTATATTTTAGCAACGTGATATTTTTAAAGGGGGAAAATTTAGTTTAGAGTTCCTTTTTAAAATTATTATAATTGGCGAAGTTCAGAAAATTTAACCATGGCTGCTTTTTCTTAGATTTTAAATTTTAATCTTAGTAGCGAAGCCATTGCCTGGTCAATTTATTAAACACGGTTTCAAAGACGGCAATAAAATCTAATTAATAATGCTGTACTGTTATTCATATAATTACAAATGGTGTATTACTTTGCCAGAAAGGCCAGCAGCCTCCTAAAATATGTTTCTTGCCAGGAGGCTCTGGTAGAAGGCAACACCCTTATGCCCTCAGTGTAGGTGGCCGACCCCGACAAGCTACCAGAGACTTTCAGAGAGATGATTGAATTCCAGGACCGCGGCGGTCTCCTCTACCTCTCAAACGAGTGCATCCACATGGCCGTGGAAGTCTTCAAGGCGATTACAACACCAGGCGAAAGGAGGGCCAAGTTCCTGGCGGCCTACTTTCAGAAGAAGTGTTCGTGAGTGTCTACAAGGAAATAATGAGCAATGACTTAGGCATGTCCCTGCTGGACTGTGAAAAGGGTTGCAGCCTAGTCAACACCGTTTTTCCTGCCATCGCAAGGTCCCTCTTCCATGTCATGGGCAAAAATATGGTGTCAAAAGCTAACAGTTATGCCCAGGCAAAAGTCAAAAGAAGTCATAAAAAGAGGTAATCCGGATGCACCCGAGAAAGCTACCAGGAGCAAAATTGACTACAAGAAGAAGAAACTTTCTTGTGAGAAAATGTCAAGTGTGCGTAGCCATTGACATTTGTTATGTATCTTTATTTTGTAGGGTAGATATAAGAATCCAGGTTAACCATGAAATAGGTTACTAGTACAGGGTATCCACACCTTAGATTCTTACTAGCTATTACTTTATTATACCTATTTCAGTATAATATAGTCGGTACTCACCCATGGGTTCTGAAAAAGATTTATAAAGTTAAAAAAAATGAAATTAAATGTGGGGTCGAGCTAAATAAGACCTAATGGAAATATAATTGTTTGCTAGATTGGTCAGCTGTGGGCCCTGGAGGGATTTCTTCTTTTTTTCTTTAATTGATGCTACCTACTTTATTTCATTTATTAGAATATACCTTGAAGTATGTTTGTAGTTAAATGTAATATACCCATTTTTCATTTGTTTTAATTAGAGATTTTGCCATTTTTTTTAAGTACCTGAAAAACCTATGCAATTTTGAAATTTGATATTAGTAGACACCCTGTAGTATCGAAGAATTTCATTGTACACAGCCTTATTAAATAAAATTGAATTGAATATAACCAACATCGGTTATAAATATAAGGTTTTTCTTTTTTCTTTTTCATTAAATAAGTCACACTTTCGTTCGTCACGCTGAATCTGTTCGTCGAATAAAAATTTGACTTCACAGCTCGAAGTACATTGGTCCCAGGGTGCTTCAAGCCAAATTTGGAGTGAATATCTTTAAAAATAAAGAAATAAGAACGCTTTTGTTTTTCCCTGGCTAGCCCGACTATGGAATCTCCCAATTTTGAGCTACCAATCAAGTATTCGTTATCTATGACTTAGTCGATTCTAGGTCACGAGCCAGAGCCCAACTGAGGACCGCTGTTAGGGATAGGCCCAGATAGGTAGGGTTGACCAAGGAGAGTAAGAAAATTGGAAGGTAGGCGAGATAGAGGGGCTCCTCCCCCTTGTGGAGATTGGTTAAGACTCCACAGCTAAAGATCGACAGAAGAACCCCTCTCCTCAGAGAGGAGACGACTCCTGGGAAGTTGGATCCACCGGACTTCAAAAGGCTTCCTCTGAAACTCATACCCAACAGAAGGAAAAGATCACCACAAGAAGTATTGCAATGCATATTTATAGATCTGGAGATACCACTAATCAAATGCATTGAGACACCATCTGGATTCACAGTTATTTGCCCAGAAAACAAAGACGTAGATCAGCTACTATTATCTGCGGGGAGCATTACGCTAATGAAGTTGGACTTGGAAGCTAGAGTACCACCACAAATCACGGCTAACAGAAGTGTCATCTCCCGAAAAATCGAGTCCTGGGTAGGAGAGCACTCATGCCAAGAAATAAGAGAAGAACTTCAGGAGAGACAGAAAAGGCTCAAAATGCGACAGCTGGTAAAATTTAAAGATCACTCACGTTTTCAAGGTCATTTGTAAATCTACCGAAATGGCTTCAAAGATCATGGAACAGGGATTTCTCACTTTCAATATGAGGATCCCACCCGCCCACATACAAAGAGACGTCTTCACAAGTATACAGATATGCTTCATATGTTATGCGTTGGAAAAACATACAGCGCAAAATTGCCCCCAAAAGACCTAATCTGTTCTGAATGTGGAAATAAACGCCATTCTTGGCGATACTGCAACAACACAGTTAAAAGATGCATTAACTGCCAAGGGCGACACAGAACTATGGCCATGATTTGTCTTAAAAGAAGAGAAATTATAAAGAGAAAAGAAAAGGAGTCAAACAGAAATAATACGAACGTAAATAAAAACTCATATGCAGCAATGGCAAAAAGTGACCAACAAGGATTGGCAACTCAGATTAATTTAGATGTTACACTGAACGTAAAAATACTTGTATATTACATGCCCATGTGATGAATATAGCTAACCCTAGAAGTTATGCAACAACAGTCGACAACCTGTTACAGGTAAACGGGCTCGAACCGATGGAATTCCCCGAAAAAGTCGACTCATCGGCCATTTTCGGAATCAAAGTCATAGAAAAGACAAAACATGAGTTAATCGAAGAAGCAAACGGAAATCAACAAGCAGAAGAATCAGAAGAAGACACAATCAGCGAAGATTCAGAGACTGAAAACTCCTCCGACGACATAGAGCAAGAGTGCACACGGGTTCCCCGCAGGAAAGCCAAAAGAAAGGACGGGTCTAAATCCGCAAGTAAAAGGGGTCCATCACCCAGAAATGAACTACCAGAGGGCCCCTCGAATGCAGTTAGCAGAGGGAGAACCCAGGAGAAACGAAAGAAGAACCAGAAAAAGAAGAAACACCGATAACTTAACAGATAGGACAAACTAAACGGAAAACGAATAAACGAACGGAAATGGACAATTGGATTATGGAATTACGAAATTAAAAATATTACAAATTAACACATGCGGATGGAAAGACAAGGAAATTATGTACGGAAACTTATTTAGAAAGTTTGACCCAGCTGTTATTCTAATATTGGAACATGAAAGAAACACAGAAAACGAGAAATTAAAGATATGGAACTACAATCTTATTAACATAAGTCCTTCAGGAGAAACACACGACGGAGCGGCGATAGCAGTCAAGCAAGGATTGCAGTAAAAAACAATGCAAGAATTGGTTGATGCATATTTAGCTAGAGAAATTAAAATGGAATTAAGCAACATCATTGTTGCAACTGGATACCAGCCATACAGGCGCCCCCAATTGCCGATACAAAACTTTACTAAACTCTTCAACTATAGGATACCGGTCATGCTGATGGGCGATTTAAACGCCCATTGCGGGGCTTCTGGGTACAGAAAAAAAAAAAAAACCAGAGTCAGAAAACAACTTAACACGCTTATCAATAGACGTATACTGCAAAGACTGGGACCCAATTTCCCTACATACTTACGAAGAGATCACGCAACAAAACCGGACATCTGCCTGGCTAACTTCAATCTGCACTTTAACTATTTTATGGAACCAATGGATGTTCCTTGTAGTGACCACACTGCGACTCTAATGTACATAAACAAGAATCCTATACAAATTCCTTCGAAGAAATTGAAGGCGTACCATAGAGTGGATTGGGATAACTACAAAGAATTGCTTTAGACGTACGTGCCCAGCCCGCTCGGGGAAGCACTCTAAAGGAAATCGACGTGGAGTTGGATAGGATAAGAGAAGAAATTAAAAGGGTAGAAAAGGGGGCCATCCCCATTAACTCGTTCTAAACCATTAAACAATTTAGGTGTACACCAAAAATGGTGGCTTTGAGCGAGGAGATCGGCCGGGCGGCAGAACATATAAGAAGATTCGGAGCATCAAGGAAAGCATACAACTCACTAAGGAGACAGAAAAAAGAACCAATAGGACTAATTTATTAAAAACAGAAAGAGAAATGGGATCAGCACATCGAGAAAATAGATGTGGAAACATCACCAAGGGAATATTGGAAACATATCAACAGATTAAAGACTCGGACAACAAGGGATAAAGTGAAAATTGAGGATGCAGAGAACCACATTTTAGAAGATGAGGAAGAAATAGGGGCATTATTTAGAGAGCACTGGAGAAATGTATTCAAAATTAGCGAAGAAGAGAATGAGGACTATTACATTGATTTCGAACATCAGATCGTAGACGAACTCAATGGAGAGATCGAAAGGACATACTTCTTCCATTTTTTCGAGGAAAGGAGAAACAACAACGACGGAATATACGCAATCATTACATCTAAGGAATTAAAAGAAGCCATAAAGAACTTCCGACAGAGCCCCAGGCAGATCGGGACTCACCAGATTAAATTACATCGAAGCACCCCCTAACATACTGGAGGGAGTGGGAAACGTCTTCAATGCGTGCTTGAACTGAACACGGGATACTTTCCTGATGAACTGAAAGTGGCGAAGGTGATATTCATACCCAAGGCGGAAAAACCCCCAGATCAAGTAGGGGCTAGATTTCATCGGTAAAGTATTGGAAAAAATAATAAATAACAGACTTTCGAAATTCCTCGATGATAATGGCCAAAAAAAGTGCTGGCAATTTGGCTTCAGGAAAAACGGAAGCACAGAGAAAAAAAATGAGCGTAGACATCGTATGCCGGGACGTGTCCAAGGCACTCGACAAAGTATGGCAGAGGGGTATACAACTCAAGATACCCAGATTAGGAATGAACAACAAGATCGAAAGGATTTTATGCGATTATGTAATGAAGAGACGTGCTTTTGTGGAAATAGGACGACTTCAGGGTAAAATATTCGAGCTCTCTGCAGGTTTGCCCCAAGGCGAATGTCTGAGTCCGTCTCTCTATTCAATCCAAACAGCAGATATACCACCACCAAGAAATGAAGGCTGCTTGAACATCCAATTTGCCGACGACTTCACTCAAATCATCGTTTGCCCCTACAGGAACGGCCCAATGCAAGCTAGGATGACTACAGAAGAGATAAGAAGAATTAATAGATACGAAGAAAAATGGAAAAGTAAAA
>OZ018319.1:61780360-61817860 GCA_963969495.1 Ceratothoa steindachneri
CATTGCCGACCGCCCCTCGTGCAAGCGGCTCGGTAGGGCAAACCCCCTTAGGGGGCAGAGGGAAGCCAGGCCCCTTCGGTCGCTTCCCTCAAAAGACCTGCTGGCAAAAATATTAAACCTTGCTGGGGTCAAGGCCTGTGCCTCCCCACTAAAGACTTATGACGCTGCCAAGGGAACCTGCGATGTCCTGGGAGGGGATGGCCAACTGGAGGCCCCACCTGTGATAGACATGGTTCTTGAGGAAAACCAGCCTCAGACGGGAGGGCCTTCCATGGGGGGGAATCCGGGCTCGGCGCCAAGCACCGAACCCGAATCCGCCCCTATGCAAGGTCCTGATGAAACGGCTGTGGATTCTCAGGCAGTACAAGGAGGGGAGGGATCTCCTCCGGATTATGCCCCTGCGACCACCAGGACCTTCTCCATTTCGGAGAAGGACCTGGCTGAGGCCGGTCCATCTGGCCTGGGGGTTTCTAACGGCGGGGGGGAGAAGCGGGTTCATTCCCCGCCCTCCTCTCCAAAAAAGAAAAGGACGAAAAAGACCAAAAAGACGAAGAAGACTCGGGGTTCCTCTCCATCCGTGGGGGCTACGGACGCGGATGGGTCTGCTGCCACTTTGGCAAGCGACCAAGCCAAGATCGGCACATCCGGCCCCTCTGCCCCCCCCCCGGGTACGGAGTCCTGACGAGGCCAAAGACCAAAAGTGCACAGGGCGGAGCCTCGATGACATCGGGGCCCCTCATTCAGAGGTTACCTGGCATTTTCGAGCCCGCTGGCTTCAAACGCTACCTCGTTATTCGCTCCAATGATGGCACCACGTTGTCCAAGGGCAACATGATCCATCAGAGGAGAGGATTAGCTAGTGCAATTGGTAGAGAGCTGAAGGTAACCCGTTTCTCGGACGGAAGCCTTCGGGCGAATGCGGCGAATCCCGCCGAGGCGGCCAAGATAAGTACTCTTCGGAAACTTCATGGCACACCGGTGAGTGTGACGCTGCACTCTACCATAAACTTTGTGAAAGGAGTAGTTTATGCGAGGGAACTCGTTGACTACTCCATTGAGGACATCACCCTAGAGCTGGCCGACCATGGGGCAGTCAAGGTCGAACGTGTGATGAGAAAACAGGGAGGGGCCTCGAGACCCACCCTTACACTCTTCGTCACGTTCGACTGTGACAAGCTCCCTGAGTCAGTGCGTGCCGGTTGGTACCGCTACCGCGTGAAGGCATTCGTGCCACTGCCGCGGCGGTGCTATTACTGTCACCGCTTCGGCCATAGGAATCGCTCATGTAAACGTGCAAAGTCAGGGTCACCCGAAGTATGTGCAAATTGCTCCAAGGTCGCACACGATAAGTCCAAATCGTGTGTGGCCTGCTTCTTCGAAACAATGTGGTGCATATCTCCTAGAGAAAGAAATCCTGGCCGTTCAGGCCCAGGATCGACTCTCATTCCGCGAGGCAAAGGACTTGGTCCTGGCGCGGCCGGCTCTGCCTGGGACGTCATATGCCTCAATAGTTAGAAAGGCACCCTCTGCTCCTGGCCCATCCAGGCCAACAAGCATGGTTGTTTCCGCGCCCATTCGAAGCCCTTCTGCGGGCTCTACCCAACCCGGCCGCTCCCCTGGTTAAGCTAGCGGCAAAAAGGGTTCATACCCAGCCCCGGCTAAAACAAGGGCTTCCCCCTGTTCCCCCAGCGTGAGCGTTTCCCGTAAGGCAAAACGGCCACGCGCCTCCACCGAGTCGTTAGACGCACAAGAGGCAACACCCCTGAAGACGGTTGCTAGGCCATCTTCCGGGGTTCCTAAAGCTGTTCCCCGAAAGGAGGACAGCAACAAAGGAGCTTCTGCCCCTTCGCCCACGCCCCAAGGTGGAGCAAGTGGCTCGGAGACGGTGGTTCCTCTAAAGGAGGGCCCCCAGCCTCCGAAGCCGCAACGCCCGCCTAAGGTTTCGAGGCGGAAGGAGGAAAAGACTCCCTCAATAAGTCCTCGAAGGCGACAGCGCCTTCAGCGCTTTGTCCGGCCAACAGCGCCCGGGATTCTGCCCCCGGGAAGCGTACGGCCATTCCCGTGAGGGTCTTCAATTCGAGGAGGGCCCCCGCGTCTTCTCCGAGCTAGGCCTGGAGGGCATATTCCTTCAATGGAATTGCCGTGGACTCCGGGCCAACTGGGAGGAGCTGCGGAGGCTCGTCTCGTCCCGTTCCCCGTTAGCTATTTTTTTGCAGGAGACCATGCTAGGCGCGTGCCCCTTGCCTGCCCTCCCGGGGTATAAGGGTCTTGCGACCCCACCACCGCGGGATGGCCGGGCTGGGGGATGCGTGGTTTATACCCGGCATGATGTCTCCGTTCTTCCTTTCTCTTTAGATACCTCCTTTCAGGCAGTGGCTGTGCAGCTGCACCTGGATAGGAGGTATACTATCATTTCTGCGCACATTCCACCGTCAGCTGACTTCGAAGCGGGGGACTTCCGCCGCGTCGTGGCACGGTTACCGAGGCCCTATCTCTTGCTTGGAGATCTGCACAGCAGGCATCCTCTCTGGGGAGATTACTCCATAAATCCCAGGGGACAAGTCCTTGCCGATCTGATCGAAAAGCTTGAGATGGGTGTCCTAAACGTGGATGAGTTTACGCATCACTGTCCGAGAACCGCTTCATTTTCTTGCCTTGACCTATCTTTGTGCTCTTCGGATGCACAGCCTGATTTTGATTGGGGGGTGGTCGATGACCTCCATGGTAGTGATCACTTTCCCATTCGAATATCATTTTTAGGGCAACTGTCGCCTGAGAGACCACCCCGGTGGTGCTTGGCGCGGGCGCGATGGCCTGCATTTCAGGAAATGACTGAATTCTCTATCTCAGTCGAGGAGTTTAGGTCGGTAGATAAGGCCGTTGAGTTCTTCTCCGAGAACCTCATCGCAGTGGGTCTGACCACTATTCCTAGGACGTCTGGCCGTTTTGCACGCCGACCCCTCCCATGGTGGTCGGCCGAGTGTGAGACGGCCCTCAAACAGAAGCGTTATGCCTACATGCGCTATAAGCGCCGCTCGAATGATTTTACTGTCGCTGAATTTCGTCGGGCTAGGGCTAGGTTCCAGTATATTTCAAAGCACGCCCGCCGGTTTTCTTGGCGGGCATACGTGTCTTCACTTAACGGGAAGACCCCTTTAGCTGAGGTGCGGAAGCGAGTCAAAAGGATTCGGGGTAAGTTCTTGCAGGACTTTCCTCCCGTTCTCCAGGAGAATGGGACCGCAATCTCGGACCCCACGTCCGTGGCGGAATCCTTAGCGACTGCTTTTTCCGCATTCTCTAGCCGTGATGCTGCTCCGCCAGCATTCAATGCACGTCGTGATGTCGCGGAAGGCCGACGGCTGGACTTTACCTCCAGAGGCGGAGAACCCTTCAACGACAAGTTTACTGTGAATGAGTTGCGTTCTGCTCTCGCTTCGTGCGCGTACACCGCCCATGGTCCGGACGATGTCCCGTACGCCATGCTTCGACACCTAGGTGAGCGAGGCATGGCCTTTCTGTAAGATTTGTTCAACAATATCTGGGTGGAAGGTCTTCTCCCAGACTCCTGGCGAATCGCTACTGTGCTCGCCTTTCGCAAGCCGGGGAGAGATCACTCTACTCCGATCGGTTTCCGCCTAATCTCTCTAATCTCTTGCGTGTGCAAGTTGATGAAGAAATTGGTAAATGTTAGATTAGCCTATTTTCTGGACAGCGGAGGTCATCTGCCTTCTGCACAGTGCGGCTTCCGTAAGTTTCACTCCACGTCGGATGCTCTGCTCCGACTGTAAAATGCCGTCTGCGAGGCTTTCCTTCGTAGACAGCACTACGCTACGGTGATTTTTGATCTGTAGAAGGCCTATGATACCGCATGGCGATACGGTATCATGGAGACTCTTCACACGATTCGATCCACCACACCGGCCTTTGCCTTGCGACCGGTGCCTTCCGCACTTCCCCCATTGAGAGCCTGTTGGTCGATGCTGTGGAGATGCCACTCGCTCTGCGCCGCGTGTAGTGCTTTACACGCCTGTGCGCGCGAGCCCGGCGCCTCCCTCAGTCGCCAACAGCTCTCACTGCATCCGCAGCTGATCTTGACGGTCCCTATGCCGCCGAGAGACGCCATTCATACCCTAAGCCCTTTGGGTTGACGGCCAGGAAACTCCTTCGAGATGTAGATATAGCTCTCGGGCCGGTGGCGCCCCTGGTTCTGCCCAGGACGCCACCCTGGAGGGTACCACATTTGGCTATTGGTCGCTACGCCTCTAATCCCAAAGCTTGTACTGCGCCGGGAGTATTGCGTTCGACCTTTTTGGAGCACACATCGTGTCACGCTGGTACCGTGCCAGTGTATACGGATGGCTCCAAGTCTCAAGAGGGGGTCGGCTTCCACGCCGTATCCCCTCTGTTTGAAGTCAGCGGGGCTCCACCATGCGCTGCGCCTGTCTTCAGGGCCGAGCTGTCGCGGAGGGCCGCCGGCTGGACTTTACCTCCAGAGGTGAAGAACCCTTCAACGACAAGTTTACTGTGAGTGAGTTGCGTTCCGCTCTCGCTTCGTGCGCGGACACCGCCCATGGTCCGGACGATGTCCCGTACGCCATGCTTCGACACCTGGGTGAGCGAAGCATGGCCTTTCTGTTAGATATGTTCAACAGGATCTGGGTGGAAGGTCTTCTCCCAGACTCCTGGCGAATCGCTACTGTGCTCGCCTTTCGCAAGCCGGGGAGAGATCACTCTACTCCGACCGGTTTCCGCCCAATCTCTCTAACCTCTTGCGTATGCAAGTTGATGGAGAAATTGGTAAATGTTAGATAAGCCTATTTCCTGGACAGCGAAGGCCATCTGTCTTCTGCACAGTGCGGCTTCCGTAAGTTTCACTCCACGTCGGATGCTCTGCTCCGACTGGAAAATGCCGTCTGCAAGGCTTTCCTTCGTAGACAGCACTACGCCACGGTGTTTTTTGAACTGGAGAAGGCCTATGATACCGCATGGCGATGCGGTATCATGGAGACTCTCCACACGATGGGGGCGAGGGGACGCCTCCCAATGTTTATATCTGAATTTTTGCGAGATCGTCGAATCCGCGTACGGGTGGGGGGAGCCCTCTCTGCCCCAAAGGAGCAGGAAGAGGGTGTCCCGCAGGGAAGTGTCCTCAGTGTCACACTCTTTGCCCTGAGCATCAACGGCATCACCTCGGTGCTGCCGGAAGATGTTCTCGCTACGCTCTACGTGGACGACCTTTCGATCTCTTTTGGCGCGGCCCAGATGCCAACTCTGGAGCGTCGACTCCAACAGGCATTGAACCGCGTCTCTCGCTATGCCGAAGCGCACAAGTTTCGGTTTTCTTTGGCCAAGACTAAGGTGGTGCACTTTTGCCGCCATCCAAAGCTTCACCCCGACCCAGATTTGTTTCTTAATGGGGTGCGCCTGGATGTGGTTGAGTCGCACCGTTTCCTTGGTCTTGTATTCGACCGACGCCTCACCTGGGAGGCTCATATTCGCAGCCTTAGGGTCCCTTGTACCCGTGCCATGGACATTCTCCGTTCCGTGACGTTCAGCGCTTGGGGCGCTGATAGGGCTACCGCCTTACTTTTTTATCGATCCTTTGTTCGCTTGAAGCTCGACTACGGATGCGAGTTTTATGCATCCGCAGCCGAGCGTTTATTGCGGAAGGTGGATTCAATCCACCACACCGGCCTTCGCCTTGCGACCGGTGCCTTCCGCACTTCCCCCATTGAGAGCCTGTTGGTCGATGCTGGGGAGATGCTACTCGCTCTGCGCCGCGTGCAGTGCATCACTCGCCTGTACGCGCGAGCCCGGCGCCTCCCTCAGTCGCCAACAGCTCTCACTGCATCCGCAGCTGATCTCGATGGTGCCTATGCCGCCGAGAGACGCCAGTCATACCCTAAGCCCTTTGGGTTTAGGGCCAGGAAACTCCTTCGAGAGGTAGATATAGCTCTCGGGCCGGTGGCGCCCCTGGTTCTGCCCAGGACGCCACCCTGGAGGGTACCACATTTGGCTATTTGTCGCCGCGCCTCTGCTGTCAAAGCTTGTACTGTGCCGGGAGTATTGCGTTCGACCTTTTTGGAGCACACATCGTGTCACGCTGGTACCGTGCCAGTGTATACGGATGGATCCAAGTCCCAAGAGGGGGTCGGCTTCCACGCCGTATCCCCTCTGTTTGAAGTCAGCGGGGCTCTACCAGGCCCTGCGTCTGTCTTCACGGCCGAGCTGGTGGCAATACACCACTCTGTACGGGAGATTACGCGACGTGCCCGGTTCGGAGACCGGATTGTGATCTATAGCGACTCACAAAGCGCCCTGAGTGCTCTCGGGGCATTGGAATCTCCGCATCCCCTGGTTCGCGATATCCGTGACGCCACGGTTTTGGCGAGCCGGGCAGATGTCGAGATTATCTCCTGCTGGGTTCCTGGACATGTAGGAATTGCGGGGAATGAGCGCGCCGATGAGGGCGCCAAAGAGTCCGCGAGGACTCTGCGACCGGACCAGCGTTTCGCTCTTCCTCACACCGACTACATGGCAGGAATACGGGCAGCTCTTCGGACTGCTTGGCAAAGAAGATGGGAGACGGTCGAAGGGAACTTAAAGTTGCGTGCCATTGCGCCGCGACTGTTCCCATGGACCTATCCCCCAATGCCGCGGCGGCTTCAGGTTGCTTTCTGTCGTCTCCGAATCGGACACACTCGTGTGACGCATCGCTATCTGATGGAGCGCTCGCCTGCGCCCTATTGCAACGACTGCGTCGTCCCCCAGACTGTTCGGCACATTCTTGTCGAATGTCCCAGTCTGGGTGATCTTCGCGCACGATACCTGTCCCAGTACCGGGATGGGCGGGGTCGCTACCGCCTGTCCCTTGTGCTCGGGACAGATTCGTGCACACTGACTTGTGGACTTGTTGACTTCTTGGGGGAGGCCGGCCTTCTCCCTATTATTTAAGCAAGGTTTGTTTGTTTTGTTTTTTGTTGTTTTTTTTGCATTTTTTGTTTTTTGTTTGTTTTTTTTTCTTTAGTTGCACGCTCCTGCGCCGGGGGGACCTCTCCCCGACGCACCAGCTTGCTTCCTTTCCCCCTTTTGCGGTGTTTTTTTTTTTTTTTCTCTCTTTAATTTCATTTTAAAGTAGCCTAGAACTAGGCCAGTTTTAATACGGCGACTAATGCCCAAGTAGGCAGTCGCCAGATGAGCTCTTAAAAAAAAAAAAAAATATTAAAAAATTCACGGCCGAGCTGGTGGCAATACACCCCTCGGTACGGGAGATTACGCGACGTGTCCGGTTCGGAGACCGGAATGTGATCTATAGCGACTCACAAAGCGCCCTGAGTGCTCTCGGGGCATTGGAATTTCTGCATCCCCTGGTTCGCGAAATCCGTGACGCCACGGTTTCGGCGAGCCAGGCAGATGTCGAGATTATCTTCTGCTGGGTTCCTGGACATGTAGGAATTGCGGGGAATGAGCGCGCCGATGAGGGCGCCAAAGAGTCCGCGAGGACTCTGCGACCGGACCAGCGTTTCGCTCTTCCTCTCACTGACTACATGGCAGGAATACAGGTAGCTCTTCGGACTGCTTGGCAAAGAAGATGGGAGACGGTCGAAGGGAACTTAAAGTTGCGTGCCATTGCGCCGCGACTGTTCCCATGGACCTATCCCCCAATGCCGCGGCGGCATCAGGTTGCTTTCTGTCGTCCCCGAATCGGGCACACTCGTGTGACGCATCGCTATTTGATGGAGCGCTCGCCTGCGCCCTATTGCAACGACTGCGTCGTCCCCCAGACTGTTCGGCACATTCTTGTCGAATGTCCCAGTCTGGGTGATCTTCGCCCACAACACCTGTCCCGGTACCGGGATGGGCGAGGTCGCTATCGCCTGTCCCTTGTACTCCGGACGAGTGCGTGTACTTTGACTGGTGGACTTATTGACTTTTGGGGGGAGGCCGGCCTTCTCCCTTTCATTTAACCCGGTTTAATTGTTAATGTTGTTTTTGTTATTGTTTTTGGTATTGTTATTGTTATTTCTTTTTATTGTTGTTTTCTGTTCAATTTTTTAAAGTAGCCTAGAACTAGGCTGTTTGTTTACAGGAACTTATGCCTAAGTCGGCAGTCGCCAGATAGCCCCTTAATTAAAAAAAAAAAATAGGGTTTTGTGATCCGTTTCTATGGTGAACGGTCTACCCGTTAAATATACATGAAACCTTTGTACCCCAAACACGTTAGCTAAGGCTTCTAGCTTCACAGTGGTATACTTCTTTTCCCGATCAGAAGGTTTCCGACTTGCAAAAGCCACCGGGAATGGCACTTCTGCTTCGTATCGTAACAAGGCGCATCCAAGTTCAAGGTGAAGTACCGAGCTGAACGCCGATTTTCTCCTCGGGATTAGATAAGGGTAGGATAGGGGCAATCACTGGTTTTCGTTTGAGTCTGCCGAAGCTGGCAATAGCCCTGGGGTTCCACTTAATAGGGTCTGAGATTTCTTTCTAGGCAGGTCATTTAAGGGAAAGGTGACGGACTCGAAATGGGGGACAATACGACGATAGGAGGAAGCTGCTTCTAAAAGGGGTCGGGGTTGTTTCTTCGAGACAGGGGGAGGCCTATCGGTTAGTGGTTTTACCCTATCCTTCTATGTGGATATGCGGTTCTCGTGAAACTTGAACGCTAAATGGGTAATAGTGCTATAATGAAAATAGCACTTGGAGGGCTTACTTGTTAAGCTGTGAGACCTCAGTGGGTCTAAGAGTGGCCGAAGGCTCACGAAGGGTCCTTTCTCTGTACGCATGGCTACATACACGTTGCCAAAATGGATTGTGACATTTTCTAGCCCTTTTACATCTTTTCGCATAAGTCTGTAGTATTCTTTTAAGAGCGAGACCATTTGGGCGATCTTAACGGGCTCGAGTTCGGGATTCACAACTAATACGGGGGAGGGATCTTCCTGGGGGAGCGGGGTAGAAGGAAGAGCGAGAAGCTGGAAGTCCTCGTCTATCAGTCTTCTCTTTTCATATTCTATTTTTATCTTTATTCTCCTTTCTTTTTCATTTTCTTTTATCTTTATTCTTCTTTCTTATTCTTTTTCTATCTCTATTCTCCTTTCTTGGACTTCTATTTCCATCTGTCTTCTTTCTACTTCTTCTATTTTTATCTCTATTCTTCTTTATTCTTTTTTTCTATCTTTACGCTTCTTTCTTCATCTTCTATTTCTATCTGGAGGTCACCTCTCCTAGCCTTTTCCCACAGGGGTTGTAGGGAAGGGCAGTCCTTTTGGGCCCTGGCGAACTCAGCGTTATTCGGCTTCTTGAACTCAGGGCCGCACAGGAGTTTGAGCGGCGCGAGGGGACGGTTTTCTCGGCCCGCCTGCGCTCGGGTGAGGACGGCTTTGGTAACCTCGTTCGGGGAGAGTTGCGCGCTCTCTCCGATCAGCACTGAACAGAATTTAATCGGGGCCGTGACCACGTCAGCCCAACCAGTGAAGTAGCGGCACTCTACATGGCACCGGATGACAGGGAACCTGTTGGCGCGTCCCAAAATGTGCACTACCGCAAATTTCTTATGTTGGGGTTTTACGGGGGGCAGTAGCTGTCTGACACCAAGATACAGGTACAACCGGTGTCCTTAACTAAAGTGGACACTTTGCACCCATTAATCGAGTCAGTTTCAAACTTGAGTTCACCAGGAGAACTCTTATTGAATACAAAGTTGACCTGGTAGTCCTGATCTGACGGGGCTGCAGGTTGCGGGATATCGACGGCAGTTTGTTCCAGAGAAAGGGTGGCAGACACTTGATGTACCTGCTGACTTGGGGAGGGATAGAACCTTGAATTTTTCGGACACTGAGATTTTATGTGCCCCGGGGCTCCGCAAGAATAACACGTGATCGGACAACTACTGAAGGTTTTGTTTGGGTGAGCGTTAAAACCAGGGGTTTTTTTGTCTTCTGGAGGTTTCCTGGAATTTGTTCCTGGGCTTAAATAGGGGAGCAACTTTTACAAACTGAGAGGGTTTCTCATGTAGGTGTTTTCCGTACCCAAACTTGTTCTTGATGGAATAGGGGTTACTTTTTCTAATTTCCTTCGGGTATAAATTATGGTTCGAAGCGTGCAGGTCCGCTTCATTGAGGCATTCCTTGAATGTAGAGGCCTTTCGGTCTTGAACGAAAGCCCTAATCTCTTGGGAAAGTGTACTTAGTAGTTGATCCTTTAAAATAAAGTCGATCAATGCCTCATAATCTCTTTCGACTTTAGCTGAGTCGAGCCAGAATTGCAGATTTCTTCTCATGATAAATCCGAATTGTCTGTATGTCTGTCCTGCTTGGAGCTTAGCTGATTTGAATTTCAATCTATAGAACTGGGGATTAAGGTTAATGACAGGTAGAAGTTCTGTTTTTAAGGTAGAATAATCGATTGTCGCCTCATGCGGCAATGCGATAAAAATCTCCTTCAGCCGAGGGGGGAGTAAGGAGAGAAGGCGACTTACTCCACCGGCTTCAATATCCCATCCATTTACTTCGAATATTTTTTCGAAATGTGTTAGGTACGTAATGAAGTCTTCATTTTCACGATGGGGCGGTTGTTTGAGAGCAGGGGCTTGAGATCGTTGGCCCCGGAACCAATTGAACTTACTTCCACTTGGTCCCTACTTAATTCCCGTTCATGGTGACGAATTCTTTCCATTTCTTCGTGTTGTATTTTTTTTCTGCCCTCTTTGCTTCTAGTTGTAGTTTTTCCCTTTCTAAATCGTCCTTCCGTTTTTGTTCTTCTCTCTTTACTTTTAGTTTTAGTTTTTCCATTTCTAAATCGTCTTTCCGTTTTTTTTCTTCTCTCTTTTCTTCTAAATCATCCTTCCGTTTTTGTTCTTCTCGTTGTAGTTTTTGTTTTTCCCTCTTTGCTTCTCTTTCATTCCTTTGTTCATTGAGGACGTACTCCATGAGTTCCTTACTTTCGAGTCCGAATGCTTGTCCTTGCTTGAAGGATATATCGAGCGATGTGGATGCCATCTTATCGATCCAAAGATAAGAGTATGCACTGGGAGAGTTACCTTTGCGTAACGTGCTTTGGAAAAAAGGGGTTATTATAGTTCCCTACCAAAACGTGGTAAACAAGAGAAAACACTTAAAAAAACAAAAACAAAACAAGATTAGACAATCACCCTAACCTAACTAATTTTTGGAGCCCAAACAAGAATTGCTGTTAACGTTTGAGTATTTGGACAAATTTGGACTCTGGCAATGTTTGATTAAAGTTTTGAGATGTTGCTTTTAGTGATAACCTCGCACGCCTGATATTACTTATATAGTTTGAGAGGTTTTATGATAGCCTCACACACTTGATATCACTTATATAGGTCGAGAGGTCTTATGATAACCCCACACACCTAACACCACTTATATATGTCGAGGTTTGAGTGAGTGGGTAATCCCAGTCCCGCTTCCTGGACATATATTTTATTACCGCACCGAGGTGAAGCGTATCCAATACACCTACCTTAGCCACTTCCGGTGAATAAGAATAACCCCGGTGCGTACTCTTTTGATCAGTACTAGGATGATGATCCCTTTAGTGTGTTCTTCACTCAGTAAAAGCCAACCATGGGTGGGTCAGTGGAATATTGAGATTTAAGCCGAGTAGATTACTTAATAATTGCCAAAGGATCGTCCAAATTAGTTAAACACACATATATTCGTACAAAAATAATCTTTAATGCACATGAATTTGAAATAAGCAACAGAGTATATAAATATAAATAGGATTAATCTTGCACTGAATAAATAAGTCTATAAAATGTCGTGGGGATTACTTGCAAATTACTCACTAGGGTGCTCGCGTCTTAATGACACCCACCAGAACGAATAGAATATTATTATTGAGTTAAACACTGAATTAAGTAAGCACTTCTAATATTTGAGGGTATGGGCTTGGGATGAGAATTCTAGTTCACAAATAAACTGGTGAAGTTAGGGGAGGGGATAATTCAATGACGATGATCGCACCTAGTCCGGCCGTCCGAGGTTACTGAATGAGAGGGTAATCCTAGACCGGTGATATGCTGATCCTTTGCTGGATCACGAAGATAAGCCACACGGTATCTCAAATCGGACTTCTTCCTTGAAGTACCTGTCCGATTATTCGGCTCCTGGAGTGGGTAGCCAAAACCGATTACCTAGCTACGTCTAGGCTAATCCGCAGAGGGAGGTCCTGTGTAGCCTCAGACTCTAAAGGAAGGGGGGGGGGCGAGAAGTTTGGTACCTACAAGTACCGTGACGGTAACAACCAATTCCCCGAGAAGTTCCTTTGCAGCGGGCGAACGGTTTCCTATGTGGATCGAGTTTCACACACTCGACGTAGGTCCAAAAGCTTCTACCTGATTCCAGGAAGAAGTCTTCCTTTTATTTCTCTTACGAGCAGAATCGAGAGAGAGAGAGAGAATCGAATTCTCGTAAAATCCGTATCGTCGCGCGAAAGACATTTTTTTCATCTTTGGGCTGACGGTATTTCTTTCACGCCTTAGAGCCATCTCGGAGTTTACGGCGGTGCGAAAAAAGGCGACGGAGAATTCGAGGCTAGAGGTGCATTTTAGGGATACGAGAGGGCGCGCAGCTTTGTGTCGGAGTGTTTTTGCGTACACTTATGTACGCGATATTTAGACTTCTACAGTATGGAAATGCATAGATCACTTCACAAAGATATACAGATAATACTTTAGAATTCTCTCCTCTTCTAATAATTCTAATTCCATTCTTTTACTTTAAAATCTAATTATTTAAAGACGTTGAAAATCAGACAAAAATTTAGTGATTATCTTTCAAATTTTTTTAAACCTTTTTTACCTATTACGGATCTATGTATTAGGAGATCAAAGCGAGGATTATTTAAAGATGGCGAGAGAATAAGATAATTTGAAATAATAATTTACATTTCCTCTTGGTTTCTTTGCTAATTTTGCAAAATCGACTTCCAGGTAAAATTTCGTTTTAAAGAGTCTAGTTCTCTAGTTCTGAAATTCAATTAATCAATGCGTTTTACCAAGTCAATAAATACCAAGAATAGTAATAATAATACATGATTGTATACAATATTTTGGGGATGATTAAACCCATATATTCTTGGAATTAAGTAGAATATGGCTAGGGAAATTCGGTTGCTTTATATAACGTTCTGCATAGGGACATGCAAAAAGGAACATTCTATCACCAAAGATTAGTTATTTTTCTTTTCATAAAGAGCTACTATTTATCACCAAAATTTTGTATACAATCTTATAAACAACAGTTATTACTTAAATATTAGTCATTTTGACAGCAGTCTTACAGTAAATTAATTAAAAGGACAAAGTTGGTTAAAAAAAGGAGCTAATTGTCGAAGTATAGCCAAATGTACGGAAATATACGCACACAGGCTCTAAGGTAGGCTAAACAAGGCAACAACTGTTATTGTTCTAAGAGTGCGATTTGAATAGTTAGCTGCAGCTGCGTGACCAAGGAATATTCCAAACAAAACGACAAAAATAGATTTTAATACACACTAAATAAAAGGCACAAAATAAATATGGATATATATATATATATATATATATATATATATATATATATATATATATATATATATGGACCTGAATAAAACGGAATTAGGTTCCAAATACTAATTGGATAAGCAGGGTTATTAAATGATTATAATGGGAGATTTAGGTTAGTGAGCGATTTAGTTCTTATGAACCTCGAGAGTAAAGTGGGGCAAACTTGGAAGGAGGGGGAGGTCTTGATTACTCACGGGTGTAGCTATCGGTCGGGCTAACCGAGCGTGGCCTTACGGGAAAGTGTAGGAAGCCGGGATCAACAGGTCATATGGAACGACTAGCGGCTGGAGCCATAAAAAGTTGTTCGAGGCAAACCAAAAAAATAGATGAGTAATTTCCCGACCCGAAGGGGGGGGGGGGGGAGCTCGATACGGTGGGGAGGTAGCCTTCAATCAAATCCAAAAAGGGTGAAGTCGGAAAGGGGGGGTGGGGATTAACGGCTCGCTTCCTCTCCCGAAGTATTATCTTAGGAGGTGGGGAAATACTACTATTTTAGTGGATCCCTCTACACTAATATTGCCAAAGATAATACGTCAAATAATCTTCAGAGACTGACGGAGATGCGTTCGTTTTTTTTTAGTCGTATTTTTAATTAATACAGTAAAACAAACTACTAATGATACTGAAAACTGTTTTTTATTGCAAATCTGTCATAATGTATTCGTAAATAAGACCCTGAAAATCTCCATTCTAATTTTCACCATTACATAAGAACTCTAGGTCAAGAAATACCCCAGAAAAACTGTACGTTATGAAACTATGTGTACTAAAAACGTCCAAATCTGCATATAAGTATTAGTACACGAATGCAGGCGCGTGATCGGAACTTGCCATTTCATCGAGGTTCACATGACTCGTTTCATTCAAGGTCTACTCCCCTTTTGGCATGTTAAGAGGGGAGATGTATTATCATTTGTCTTTGTTCGTCTTTATTTGTTCCCCAATGAGATAGACGGGAACAAAATGACCCTTTTTGCAGAAAAAAAATCATCTTGCAGAAGGATCTAATTTTTGCTTTTTACTGATTGCGATCGTGTAGTTTTGAGGTGATTTTGGTGCATTTGCTAAAAGTTTCAAAAGATCTTTGTATTTCCATCTAATCTTGAAGCAGGTTCGCATGTGTTTGCAATTTCTTTCTGTCTCTATGTCTACTCTATTTTTATTAAGGTCAATTTACACAATTAATTATAATTACGCCTTCATGTGGGCATCTATTAAATGTAGTTAGGTTGAATGATAACTCTCCATTCCCGTTTCTGTCTGCCTTCTAAGCCTTTATGGGGGTCTTTAAGTTTCTGTGTCCATTTTCATCTGTATTCCATCGTATTCCTGCTGGGACTCGACTAAGAACCCAACCCGCAAAAATCTTGTTAGGCAAACTACGATTCAGCCTGTTAATATTAATGACTTCGGCGCTATTGACTCAAGTCTCTATCGAGGCAGTCTATTTCTAACCTCCCGTATAGTCAGTCACCTTACTCTTTTGTCAGTTTATGAGATTTGGTTTTAAACTGGTGGTTGTGTGCCATATTAAGTGTTTGTTGTTGTAAGTAACATTCTGTCTTTCAATACTTGTTACACAGGTTCATGTCTTCGATGAGTTAAAATTAACAGATTATATTAAATATTTTTAATATTAACGGTTTATATGTTATTATATTGCTTATAATGCTTGCAAAATACGAGATGAGTTCGAAACGTTGCGCGGAAAATTATAATAAAACTAAGAATATACAGAATATAAAGTTGAATTTTTGTACGTAAGCTCCATCTGGTTCAAAACATTTTCACGGTCTAACCATTTCGTGTAGAAATAAGTTTTAGAAATGTAACCACGTTTTCACCTCTTCCATTGGTAACAAATGAATCCCTTTGATACTTGGCTTTAAGTTTGGAAATATAAAAGTCAGAGGGGGACAAATGAGAACTTTGTAATATGGATATGTGCCGAGTTTTCTGTCTTCAATACGATGGCGCCATTTGAGCCAAAGTTTTGATTGTTGTTTATCTTCAAACTAATATTGGTACATCCATTTTTCATCAACAGTAAATATAGGTCGACAAAAATTCTACAGAATAGGATCCCATTTGCTTAAAATATGAATTGATAGAATGGTGTTGGTTATGAATTCATCTTCGCAAAACAGCTTTGGCACCCATCGGGCAGAGCTTACTTAAGCCCAAACAACTTTTCAAGATTGTGTAAAATGATACTTTGTGTTGTTTTCGTGTTATGATTTCCACTGTACTTTGCCTCTCTTCTTCCATAAATGTCCTCACACGATCCTTCGTTGATGGAGGTTTAAAATCTGCAACATCGGTTGCCACCTTTAAGATCTTCTCTTCCAATTCAGAAGCATTTATCTATTCAGAAAAATAGCGCCCACTAGCTTGCGCCCATAAACTCAAGTATTGCCATCAATATTTTTAGCAATATTTTTGTAATTATTTTTTATTATCATTATTTTTTTAGTGTCATTATTTGTGGATATCGTTATTTTTTACTATCATTATTTTTACTATCATTATTTTTACTATCATTATTTTTACTATCATTATTTTTACTATCATTATTTTTACTATCATTATTTTTACTATAATTATTTTTACTATCATTATTTTTACTAGCATTATTCTTTACTATCCCTGTTTTTTTTCACTATCATATTATTTTCACTATCATATTATTTTTACTATCATATTATTTTTACTATCATTTTTTTTTACTATCTTATTATTATTTTTACTATCTTATTATTATTTTTACTATCTTATTATTACTTTTACTATCTTATTATTACTTTTACTATCTTATTATTATTTTTACTATCTTATTATTATTTTTACTATCTTATTATTACTTTTACTATCTTATTATTACTTTTACTATCTTATTATTATTTTTACTATCTTATTATTATTTTTACTATCTTATTATTATTTTTACTATCTTATTATTATTTTTACTATCTTATTATTATTTTTACTCTCATCGTTATTATTATTTTTACTCTCATCGTTATTATTATTTTTACTCTCATCGTTATTATTATTTTTACTCTCATCGTTATTATTATTTTTACTCTCATCGTTATTATTATTTTTACTCTCATCGTTATTATTATTTTTACTCTCATCGTTATTATTATTTTTACTCTCATCGTTATTATTATTTTTACTCTCATCGTTATTATTATTTTTACTCTCATCGTTATTATTATTTTTACTCTCATCGTTATTATTATTTTTTACATGCTTTTTTTGTGGGACTGTTGAAGGTGAAGTGAGTTTCGCCCTTAACATTTAACCAATGGAAAAATGCAGCGCACATAAAGAGAAAGTAAATGAAAAGCGTGTGGCAGTTCACGATTCAGAACTTAAAGTTCTGATGTTGTGAAAGGAGGCAAGTAGAGCTGTGGGGCAGAACGACTTTGGGCACTGTTGTGGTTGTCATCGAAATTTTGTTTGCATCACCAGATATTTGTATACTTTTATGTGTGGTTAGGTGTAGTCACATGTATGTGCGACTCGTTGGAGTGCATGCGTGGTAGGTTGCAGCTATGTGGAGGGACCATGGTGGTTAGAAGAACCAGAAAGGTGAAGGGAAAGATAAAGGTCGCAAAGGGAATACAGGCAAAACATGGCAATTGCAATAATAAAGCCCACCAATCCTGAATGATACGAAGGACAAAGTTGAAGCCTCGAAGGACTCAGAAGCTTTGACCCCTGATGGAAGCAAGGCGGTGTAGGTAGCTAGACGCGTGCGTTTGTGGAACTCTAAATGTAGTTGAATTCACCTATATACCTAAGGATACCCAGCTTTCACTGAGATATGGGCACTTACACGTCATGGTAACAAAAGAGGCGATGAGCACCCAACTCTCCCTTATCTAACAAGTGATGACCGCAGCAATCACATTATGCAATCCCATTGCGTCCCTGCAATCAAGAAATTCCCGTGACAACCCATCTATCGAAATTAACATCGCTATATTAAGTAATTAAATTACAATGGCCGATTTGGGAGGAAATATCTTATTGACTGCTAACTCGAGTCTTCCTCCTCTCAACTGTAACACTAACCTAGTTTCGAATGTATTGACGATCCTTCGGAGCCTTGTATAAGCAGACATATCGGGTGGTCGCTGAGGAAAACGCATTGTTTTTAATGTTTGCCGCAAAATAGTGGCTCCTTGTTCGTAATTGTGAACCTATGCGCTCATTTTAGAAACTTTTCATCGAGGATTGTAATAAACCCTCTCGACCTCACTATTTAAGGCTGAGGGGTTATAATTTGGCTCCCTGAGCTCTTTTCAGGACCCTTATATTTTCACTAATGGGCTTGGAAGTACTCCAAGAGTTTGATAAGATCACAATCACGCGAGACTAAAGATGCAACTTACCCTTAGAGAAAAAAGACAGATTCCAAGTGGTCAATGAAGTCGATGTAATAAAGGCAAAAGTGCTTGGAATCTTGATTTCATTTTCCTGTGGGTAGGTTTCATTTAAGTGTTTATGCCTTGTAAAACGAATTTATTGGGAAGAGTCATTAATCACTCCTTCCTTGCCTCTTGACCAGTATTAGTTGAATTGTGGTCTTGTAGTAGGCTTCCTTGGTACTTTTCTTTGAGAAAGCCCAGCTCCTTTCTTTTTCTGTGTGAAGAATCAGTGGGTCTTCGTATCTATTCTTTATAAAAGAAAGTCAATCTTCTTTCTAACTTTCCCTCTTTGTGCGATCGAACAGTCGGATTTCTTGTTACTTTCTCATAAAGAAAAGCCCTTTTTAATAAACAAGTTTGCGTGATTTAAACCTTAATTTTAAGGCCAATAACCTCATTTGGGGCGAAATTAAAGCCAACGAGAGCATCTCCGGCATGAAGAATAAATCTGTAAAGTAGTGAAGAATGAAGTGAAAATGTGTGAGAGAAAGAACCTCAGATCTCCTTTAGTGTAGTGGAGTTGGGAGGGAAAACTGAGTGTGTTGGCATTGGGAGGGCCCACAAGCCCTAAATCTCTCTTACATCCTCTTTTAGGATCAATAATCTTAGTATAATGAAGAGTAAAATTTGTGTAATCCAACGAAGGGACATTCACGGGAGGACTGAATCTAAATTACAGGAATATTACATATAATATTTAGAAATACAAAGACTACTAAAGCAAACCTTCCCAACCTTTAAGGCACGGTCTGAAGGCATATTAGCCCGCCTGAGTCTTGTAATTTGGGAAATTACGCCCCCCCCAAAAAACAAAAAATAACAACGAAGGTATTTTCACCAGAACATCTGAGAAGAGGTTCGTAAAGAAAATGGTGACGTTGAGAGAATTGAGTATGTGTGATATTTACACAGCTCGAAGACTCTAAAAAGGAGAATACTTGGAGCATTCGGGACTTAGAGGGCAGGCATCTCTTCAAAAACCTCTATGACCTGTATAAATATTGCAGATCCCGGTGGAGTGGATGCATGGGTGAATACGGCTAGATTCTCTAGCCGTAGCTAAAGACTCTAGGATCTTGCGTGTGTGTTGGTTAGTTTATATAAGTATGTGTTGTGTGTGTGTTTGTATTTAATTATCTGTGTCTTTGGGTGTAAGTAAACCAAAATGTATCTCCCAGTGTTTATACGAGATGTATGTGATGGATATAATAATGTCCAAAAATAGAGAAGAATAAAATAAAAATCTACATTTTCTAAAAAATACTCCTTTAAATTGGATGAAAAGGGAGATTGTAGAGGATTTGAGCTTTGCCGCCGAGTCTGCCCACTTTTATTTCTTGGAACAGCGGCTAAAAAAATGGTCACAAGGAAAGTAATGTGGATTTAAAGAAAGGGGGCGCACACAAACGAGATACTGATAACTTATATTTTTCAGTTTACATTTAAAAGTTCTTAAGATATGAATGCCACCACTGTCCGTCGCGTATTGCAAACTGATACTGAAGCTATTACTGATCAGGATGGCAAGACGATTTTACTCGTATTTTTAGGGGCCACTCTCTGGCGACCGCCAACTGGGGCATAGTCCCTGAAATTTCAAAGGTTAGCTTAATAGCAGGCAATATTTCAAAAAAATCAAAAGCGAAAAAAGGAAGGCAAATACAAAACAACCAATAAAAGACAACAAACAAAACCAGAACAAACGAACAAAAATAGTAAAGGCATGCTCTGCATCTAGGGAGCCAGTCTCTCCCTAGTGCATCTAACACCAAAAGAGTGAAATGGAGGAGTCAGCCTTTTCCGAAAAGTCTTACAGTTCGCAAGTCTGATTACACTAACCCATCCTGAGTACAAGAGAAAAACAGTTGCACCTCACTTGTCCAGATACTGAGATAAATAACTGGCGAAAAAATCGCCCAGGCTCTCGAAGGAGTTTCCTTGCACAGAAACCGAGAAATTTGGGTAGATCTGGCCTCTCTCGCTGGTAGAGTCACCGTAGAAATCGGGGCCAAATGAAATGGGAGACGTTGGGGACTGAGATGGAAGCCAGGCGAACGGATATAAGCGCATAACTCACTGTGTTTGGTGGAGAGCGAGTGGCATTGACAAGTAGGCGTGGAATGGTAGACATGCGGAAAGCACCGGTGCCCAGAAGGAGATCGGTGTGGCGGATTGAATGCCCTTTCTGCAATATGTACATATAAGGCTGCGAATGAGTAAAACTCGTATCCGTAACCAAGCTACAAACGAAAAAAGGCTCTATAAAAAAGTAAGGCAGTTGTCTTAGCATCACCCCAACTGTTGAACTTCACAGAATGATTTTTTAAAAAAGATTTAGGAGACTATCTGGCGACTGCCCACTTGGGTATAAGTCACCGGAATCACGACAGCCTAGCACTTGGCTACTTTAAAATAAGAATATGAAAACACAATACTAATAAAAAGGAAAGATCGCAACAATTAGGAAGTGATCTCCGGTGTCGATGGGAGGTCCCCTTCACACCGGCGCAGGAGCGTGTGACCTACAACGAAAACAACATAAACAAAAAATAAAACCTAGTTAAATAAAGGGGAGAAGGCCGGCCTCCCTCCAAAAGTCTTTAAGTCCACCAGTCAATGTGCACGAACTCGTTCCAAAAACAAGGGACAGGCGGTAGCCACCCCGCCCATCCAGGTATCGGGAGAGGTAACGTCCGTGAAGATAACCCAGACTGAGACATTCGATAAGAAGGTGCCAAACAGTCTGGGGGGCGACGCAGTCTTCACAATAGGGCGCTGGCGAGCGCTCCATCAAATGGCGATGCGTCACACGAGTGTGCCCGATTCGGAGACGACAGAAAGCAACCTGAAGCCGTCGCGGCATTAGGGGATAGGTACAAGGGAACAGTCGCGGCGCAATGGCACGCAACTTTAAGTTCCCTTCGACCATCTCGCATCTTCTTTGCTAAACAGTCAGAAGAGCTGCCCGTATTCCTGCCATGTTATCAGTGTGAAGAAGAGGGAAACGCTGGTCCGGTCGCAGAGTCCTCGCGGACTCTTTAGCGCCCAAATCGGTGCGCTGATTCCTAGCAATTCCTACATTTCCAGGAACCCAGCAGAAGATAATCTCGACATCCGCCCGGCTTACCAAAACCGTGGCGTCACGGATATCGCGAACCAGGGGATACAGAGATTCTAATAGCCAAGAGCACTCAGAGCGCTTTGTGAGTCGCTATAGATCACAATCCAGTCTCCGAACCGGGCACGTCGCGTAATCTCCCGTACCAAGTGGTGTATTGACACCAGCTCAATCGTGAAGACAGAGGCAGAGCCAGGCAGAGCCCCGCTGACTTGAAACAGAAAGGATACGGCGTGGAAGCCGACACTCTCTACGGACTTGGAGCCATCTGTATACACTGGCACGGTTCCAGCGTGACACGAGGTGTGCTCCAAAAAGGTCGAACTCAGTACTCCCGGCGCTGTACAAGCTTTTGGAGTAGAGGAGTGGCGACAAATAGATAAATGTGGTACCTTCCAGGGTGGCTTCCTGGGCAGAACCAGGGGCGCTACCGGCCTGAGAGTTATACTTAGCTTTCAAAGGAGTTCCCTGACCCTAAACCCAAAGGGCTTAGGGTATGACTGGCGTCTTTTGGCGGCATAGGTACCGTAGAAATCAGCTGCGGATGCACTGAGAGCTGTTGACGACTGAGGAAGGCGCCGGGCTTGCGCGTACAGGCGAATAATGCACTGTACACGGCGGATAGCGAGTGGCATCTGCCCAGCATCGACAAGTAGGCTCTCAGTGGGGGAATTACTGAAGGCACCAGTCGCCAGGTGAAGGCCAGTGTGGTGGATCGAGACCACCTTCCGCAATGCACACTCGGCTGCGGATGCATAAAACTCGCATCCGTAGTCGAGCTTCGAACGAACAAAGGATCGATAAAAAAGTAAGGCAGTAGCCCTATCAGCACCCCAAGCGCCGAACGTCGCGGAACGGAGAATATTCATGGTGCGGCTACAAGAGACCCTAAAGCTGCGAATATGAGCCTCCCAGGTGAGGTGTCGGTCAAATACAAGACCAAGGAAACGATGTGATTTAACCACTTCCAGGCGCACCCGATTAAGAAACAAATCTGGTTCGGGTTGAAGCTGTGGATGACGGCCGAAGTGCACCACCTCAGTATTGGCCAAAGAAAACCGAAACCTGTGCGCTTCGGCATAGCGAGAGATGCGGTTCAATGCCTGTTGGGGTCGACGCTCCAGAAGTGCCATCTGGGCCACGCCAAAAGAGATCAAAAGGTCGCCCACGTAAAGCGTAGCGAGAACATCTTCAGGCAGCACCGAGGTGATGCCTTTGATAAACAGGGCAAAGAGTGTGACACTGAGGACACTACCCTGCGGGACACCCTGTTGCTGCTCCATTGGGAGACGTCCCCTCGCCGTCATCGTGTGGACGACTGAGGAAGGCGCCGGGCTTGCGCGTACAGGCGAATAATGCACTGTACACGGCGGATAGCGAGTGGCATCTGCCCAGCATCGACAAGTAGGCTCTCAGTGGGGGAATTACTGAAGGCACCAGTCGCCAGGTGAAGGCCAGTGTGGTGGATCGAGACCACCTTCCGCAATGCACACTCGGCTGCGGATGCATAAAACTCGCATCCGTAGTCGAGCTTCGAACGAACAAAGGATCGATAAAAAAGTAAGGCAGTAGCCCTATCAGCACCCCAAGCGCCGAACGTCGCGGAACGGAGAATATTCATGGTGCGGCTACAAGAGACCCTAAAGCTGCGAATATGAGCCTCCCAGGTGAGGTGTCGGTCAAATACAAGACCAAGGAAACGATGTGATTTAACCACTTCCAGGCGCACCCGATTAAGAAACAAATCTGGTTCGGGTTGAAGCTGTGGATGACGGCCGAAGTGCACCACCTCAGTATTGGCCAAAGAAAACCGAAACCTGTGCGCTTCGGCATAGCGAGAGATGCGGTTCAATGCCTGTTGGGGTCGACGCTCCAGAAGTGCCATCTGGGCCACGCCAAAAGAGATCAAAAGGTCGCCCACGTAAAGCGTAGCGAGAACATCTTCAGGCAGCACCGAGGTAATGCCTTTGATAAACAGGGCAAAGAGTGTGACACTGAGGACACTACCCTGCGGGACACCCTGTTGTTGCTCCATTGGGAGACGTCCCCTCGCCGTCATCGTGTGGAGAGTCTCCATGATACCGTATCGACATGCGGTATCATAGGACTTCTCCAGATCGAAAAACACCGTAGCCTAGTGCTGTCTAAGAAGGAAGGCCTCGTAGACGTCATTTTTCAGTCGGAGCAGATCATTCGACGTGGAGTGGAACTTGCGGAAGCCGCACTGTGCAGAAGAAAGATGGCCTCCGCTGTCCAGGAAAAAGGCTAATCTAACATTTACCATTTTCTCCATCAACTTGCACACGCAAGAGGTTAGAGAGATTAGGCGGAAACCAGCCGGAGTAGAGTGATCTCTTCCTGGTTTCCGAAGGCGAGCACGGTAGCGATTCGCCATGAATCCTGGACGAGACCCTCCAACCAGATCTTGTTGAAAAAAAATTAAGAGAAAGGCTATGCCTCGCTCATCCAGGGGGTAAAGCATGGCGTACGAGACATCGTACAGACCATGGGTGGTGTCCGCACACGAAGCATTAGCGGAACACAACTATCCCGGGGCAAACTTGTCGTTGAAGGGTTTTCCGCCTATGGAGATAAGTCCAGTCGGTGGCCTTCCGCGACATCACGACGTGCATTGAATGCCTGCGAAGCAGCATCCCGGCTCGAGAATGCGGAGAAAGCGGTCGCGAAGGATTCCGCTACGGATGCGTGCCCCAAGATCGCGGGGTCCTGCGAGAACTTGCCCGGAGCCTTTGACTCGCTTCCACAGCTCTGCTAAAGGTGTCTTCCCGTTAAGTAAAGACACGTATGCACGCCAAGAAGACCGGTGGGTGTGCTTCGAAACATACTGGAACCTTGCCCTAGCTCAACATAATTTATAGACAGCGAAATCTCTGGGGCGGCGCTTATAGCGCATGTATGTATAACGCTTTTGTTTGAGGCCCCCCTCACACTTGGCTAACCACCACGTAAGCAGTCAGCATGCAAAACTTTTCAACTAGCTGGAAAAAAATCAGTCATTTCCCAAAATGCGGAGCACCGTGCCCCCGCCCCCCTTTAAAATCAGGCTGTGCATCCAGAGAGCACACGGATTGATCGCTAAGGGAAAACAGGATGTCATGAATCTCCACAATTCCTCCTAGTTAGCACAGAGTCCCGGCAATTCCAATGAAGGAACATGCCATCCAGGCTTAGCTCGGAGAAGAAGCATGGCCCCCCCCCCTCCCGAGGCAGAACTCCGGGCGATGTAGGCCAGACAATGTGCTGAAGGCACTGTCGCCTTCAAGGACTTATCGTGGGAGATTGGTATCGCTATGTGAGTCACCCCCCCCTCCTCCTCCGCCTTGAAAGCCTATGCAGGTCGGCAGCTTTAGAGGATACGCCGCCTTCGAGTCACCAAGCCTAGCATTCGGTATGGGCGTATGAGCCGATGTTTTTTTTACTGCTGTCCTCCTTTCGAAAGGCAGCTTTAGCAACCCCGGAAGATGGCCTCATGACCAACTTCATGTGGTTGCCTCCTATGAGACTAACGCCTCGGTAGAGGTGCGTGGCCGTTTCGCTCCACGGAAAACGTTACCCTGAGGGAGGGAGGGGAGCGCTGGTTTTAGCCGGGGCTGGGTGTGAACCCTTTATTCCACTAACTCTACAAGGGAAGCACCCAGGGTGGGTAGAACCCACAGAAAGGTTCCGAATGGGTGCGGAAACAACCGTGCGCGTAGGCCTGGATGGGCAGGGAAGGGTGTCTTTTTTAACCTTGAGTCATAAACTTCACAGGCAGCGCCGGACGCGGTGGACCAAGTCTTTAGCCTTGCGAAATGAGAGACGATCCTAGCACTGAACGGCCAGGATTTCCTTCTCAAGGAGATACACACGGCATTGCTTCAGAGAACCTGGGTGCGGCTCTCCGCAATTGAAACTTGGCCACACACGATTTTGACTTACCGTGTGCGGCATCTGAACAACTTGCACAGACTTCAGGTAAACCCGAATTTGCGCGACTACAGAAGCGATTTTTATGGCCGAAACGGCGGCAGTAGTAGCATCTCTACGGTAGTTGCACGAATGCCTTCACGCGGTAGCAATAGCAACTAGCACGCACCGACTCAGGGAGCTTGTCATATTCGAACGTGACGAAGAGTGTAGGGGTAGATCTTAAGGACCTCCATATCTTCTTATCACAAGTTCGACCTTGCCGGCTCTATGGTCGGCCAACTCTGAGGTGATGTCCTCTATGGAGTAGTCCACGGGTTCCCTGGCATAAACTACTCCTTTCACAACGTTCATGGTAGAGTGCGGCGTCACACTCACCGGCGTGCCATCAAGTGTCCGACGGGCAGTAATCATGGACGCCTCAGAACGATTCAACGCTTTCGCCAAAAGGCTCTCGTCCGAGAAACGGGTCACTTTCGGCTCTCTATCAATCAAGCTAGCTAGAGCTTTCCTCTGATGTATCATGTTGTCTTTAGCCAACATGCTCCCATCAGTGGAGCGAATAACAAGGAAGCGTTTGAAGCAAGATAGCTAAATAATGTCAGGGAACCTCTGAATGACGGGCCACGACGTAATCCAGGCTCCGTTCTGCGCACTTTTGGTCTTAATCAGGGACTCCCCGCCCTGTGGAACACCGAGGCCAGACGTGCGATCTTGGCTTGGTCGCATACAATGGCGGGTGGGGAATCAAGCCGCTTCTTTCCTCCCCCACAAGGAGCCCTTAGGCCGGATGGTCCGGCTTCAGAAAGATTCGTCTCCCAGATGGAGAAGGCCTTTGCTGTCAAAGGGGCACCAACCAGCGAAGAACGCCCCTCCGTCCCTTGTGAATCCTCAGAGGCCCGAGCCGTCTGAGGACAAGCTTGCACAGAGGCAGACTCGGGTTCCGTGCTTGGCACCAAGCTCGGGTTCCACCCCACGGAAGATCCTACCGTCTGGGGCTGGGTCACCTTAAGGACCATGTCCATCTCATGGGCCTCCATGTGCCTCCCTCCCCCCTAAGACATCCCTCTCCCATTCGAAGATTTTTTTTCTCGTTTTCTTTGGCCCGCAAGCCGGCATCCGTCGTGAAGGAGAGGTGTGCACGTACCGTGACCCTGCAAACTTGCAATGCACGCCAGCAGGACTATATAGGGTTGACGGGCCTTGTCATGCCTCACCCCTAAGTGGGTTGTCCCTATCTATCCGCTCCCACCGGGATCGGTCAATTATGGGCTGCTGGCGTGCTTTCTTGATAGTCCCATGGGAAAGTAAAAGGGGAGGGGGACGGCCGCTAGTAGGAGGAAGTCGCCCAAGGGAAACTCCAAAGAATGGGGGCAAGGTGGATTCCCCTGTACCCGTAGGTATGGGAGAGGAGTAAGCCTCCTCTGCGGTAAAACATGCTTTGGAGAGCCCCCTGTGAAAGTACAGGGGAGAGAACCTCTTTTCTACTGTGGAGCTACCCGAGAGCGGCTCCGGCGATGGTCTAGGGAAGGTTGAGAGATTAATTTTATTATTCTCAATATTGGGTATGGTGACCCTATTAGTAAAACGGAACGCAATCGCTAATCACTCCAAGCAGTAGCCCGTTATGCGTTGGGTAAACACGGGGACGGCAAAAGCCGACTGCCCCCATTTAAGACCACATTTCCCGCCCTGTGGCCGGCAGCCCTTCAGCATGGCGTCTCCACTTTGGGATATGCGTAAAATTGATAGATTGGAAAGGAAAGAGAAAGGCTATGTGAGGAAGGTGAGGGTGGGGATGAAGCAGGTTGTTAAACACCCTCTAACCCCAAACCATAGCTCAAGGGTGAGGGAACATTGTCTCCTCCCCCCTTAGCCCCGATCCGGGAGAGTTGGTTGAGGGAAAGCTGATCGGCGTCTATCCTGTGAAATTAGAGGCCGACCAGTTGTGGGAGAGGTTGTAAGGATAGTAAGGAAGTAGGGTAAAAACACAGGCTGTCAGAAAGAAGGAGAAGAGGCAAAGCTGGGGCATGAAAGGGCGCTGAGTTCCGTCAGCACGGCGGCCAGGAAAGCAAATCGCCGTGGTCCTTACGGGGATGACCAGGAGTATAGCAAAATTCATTCATCATATCATATATTTTCTACATTTCGAGCAAACACGCTTATCATCGGGAAATATTTATAATGAGAAATGCAAACAATGCAGTTATAAAATTTTAAGCTAACTTACTTGAAAGATACCGGGTATCCCAAAGTTGAGTGCGTATTATGATGAAATTGAAAACTTTTATGAATAATTCTTGTTGAACTATTTTCATCAAGTTCAAATTGTGCTCTGCGCAAAACTGTAGTGTTCCATGTACAGGGAGTCCCATAATTTTATTTGTTTTTTAATCCTTTTCATAATCTCTTCTTAATGGATATTAAAAAGCAAAAAAGTAAAGATTCGTTTTAACACATTTTCACAAATGAATTTAAAGATGTTTTGCTTATGCAGTTTTATGTGTAGTTTTCAGATCTAACACTCGTTTTTCCGGAAATGTATACTTTTTCCATAATCGACCGAACTCCACACTGGAAAAAGTATGCATTTACAACAAAAACGAGTTTTAAATCTGATAACTACACATAAAACTGCATAAAAAAAACATTATAAAAATTATTTAAAAGATCCCAGAACCAGACCAGACCTAACATGGTAATTTAAGACGACGATAGCGCCGCCTACTTTAGGCTATTTCCGGCCCCCAATATTTCTTTTTAGGTATTTTCGAAATTGCGCGATTGTAGGGAGTTGCATCCTGCACAACTTAAAAAAAAACTCGTAATATTCCTAAATTGAAACCCTAGCATAAGGTTTGAATGCGCACGGTGATTGCTAAATGTCGTTAGGTCTCTAATTTGAATAAAAGATAGAGCCTCTCATTTCGCGAGGTTAAAGACTTGGTTCTGGGCATAATTCAATAAGAATTTTTGATAAGTTTTCAATTTCATCAAAATAGGCATTCAATTTTGTCACACCCGGGACATATAAAAGAAAGAAACGTGCCCTTAAACACACTAACGGAAAATTTTGACTGAATTTTTCGTCCTTTCGAATTGTTTAATCTCGAACTAGCACAACAACCGGACGCCATTAGACCATATAAACTATAAAAAAAGAAGCCGTGATTCGTTCGGAATCTACGAAATATAACGAAGCGTGTCATTGGTTCAGAAGCCATTAACGCATGCGTAGATCGCCTGCAGATCTAAAACAAATTGGTATTGGTTGACTAGTCAGGCCAATATTAGGACAAAACTTGAAGGAAATGGGGAGAAATAACGCAATGAGTTAAAAATTGAGCAAAATAACAATATACTTTCGAAAAATGACTAACTACGTTATTATTAAGTTCCGGGGGTTGAAAATGACATAGGTGAGCATCATTTAAAAAAATAAAAACGTTTATGTCTTTGAAAAATAAAAAATCGTAAATATGTTAAAACTAATCTTTATCCCCAAAATGTTTATTTTTCCTGTTCAATTATGATCACAAAAACGGCTTTTTCATCTGTTGAACGCAAGACTGTGCACTGTTGTCTTAGGCTTTTCAAGTCTCTGACTATCCTTTCTCACCGAAGTTCTTGGTTCATTTTCAAACAATTGTCAAATTTGTTCAGTTTTGTTGGAGTCAATCTTTTTTCGTCCTCTTCCTTTCTCATCATGTACGGATCCTGTTCTTTTAAATTTGTTCACAAATGAACGGATTGTGTTGTCGGTAGGTCCAGGTTTTCTAATTTTTCTTTGGAACTTTTCTCGTAGTTCATTAAATTTCGCTCCTCTGATACGAGCTATCACAACAAAAATCCGCTCTTCTGTATTCATTATTAAAGAGTTCTGAAAAGGATTGAAAAGCAAATTAAAATTTTGGGACATCCTTTACATGGAACACAATAATTTTGTGCGGAGCACAATTTGAACATGATGGGCATAATTCAATAAGAATTTTTGATAAAAGTTTTTAATTTCATCAAAATACGCATTCAATTTTGTCACACCCGGGGCATATAAAAGATTTGAACAGCACGACAATCGAGTCATTAACTAACCTATATAAAAATTACATCGTAGCTTATACTAAGGGACTTTAAGCAAGCGGATTATTTTATATGATTATTTATAGGATCATTTTGATGGTAATAGTTATGAGATTAATAACTGAGTAGAACTATGGTCAAAGATGAGTTTTGAGTTTATAGATTTTATGTAAAGAGATTTGTATAAACTAGGCATATTTGGGCATTTATTGGTATATAATATTATAAAGTCTTCAAAACTTACATTACTATTACATTTTATCTTGGTTGAAACAATATTTGCTAGATGCCGATTAAGTTCTGCAGTTACTCGTACATTCTAAACTGTGGTTATACGATTCTGAGTTAATATTCAATATAAAATTCTACGTTGTCCATTGATAAGTCTTTTCTTTGGTACGTTGTTAATTTTTCCACAGTTCGTCTTTCTCTGATCATCATAAACAGTCATAATCGTTGAAACAGTTTCTCTTGAGGCATTTGAAGGTTCTTTGTTATCGATCCTCATATTATTATAAGATATTAAATTCTGAAAAAAACGACGAGAGGCGTATAACGTAAAGTGATATAGAATACTCTTAAATACTCAACGAGCTTTTGCATTCCTTCGAAATTTTATGTCGTATCAATATTTTTTAAAGAAACAAATTAAATTCACAAGTGTTTCAATTATTTTGTCCAACTCCTCAATATTTATTCACAAACTCTACTTTAAACCCTGATACAAATTCCTTCGCTCTTATTACTACATTTATAACCAAATACCTATGACCTTCTTTCCCCCTTCTCCCCCCCCCAAACACTAGTATTGCAAACCATTCAATAATGGCTTACCGATACAGCGATGAAAAGAAATAACGGGTCTGATCCTTATAAGGAAGATTTCTTTATCCATCCAATTCCATGACATTTGTTTTTTTTTGTATTAGTGTCAAAAAAAATAGTTTATAATATTACAGAGTTCTTTTGGAAACAAGTTTGCCTTTACATTTTCTATCTCATTTTTTTATTGAAAATTCAATTGATAATTATTGATTAAACCAAGCATTTTATACATTAGTTCGATTCATACATAGGTATATTTGCGGTTGTATGTGTTAAAGATTACATGCATGTTTGCTGATACCTACCTAGAAGTAGTTATTTAAGATTTGTACTCAGATGTAGAAATTGGTTTAATTTCTAAAGGGTTCTTGAAGATGAGGTTTCAAACTAGAAACGTTGCTCACATCTAAAGAAAGTCGCATGATGGAAATTTACTCAGTTGCCAAAGGCCTGCAGTAGAAGCTTCCACGATCAGGGACCAGAGCAGAAGACAATCTTGTTACTTCTGCAACAGACGAGATTTGATACTATCAGCTATTACGATCTCGTCTTCCGTTCGCCTTTCAAACATTCCACTCGCCTTTCAAACATTTAATATCCTTACAAACATTCCAATATCCTTCCAAACAGTCCAGTCGCTTTTATAAAAATCCCCTTGCTTTCAAAACATTCTCGATTTTAAAACATTGCCTCAACTTTAAAGCATTCCACTCGCCTATATAACATTCCACTCACCCTTCAAATATTACACTCTCCTTACAAACCTTCCACTCTTCTTTTAAATATTCCACTCTTCTTTTGTATATTATACTATCATTTAGAACATTCTTACCGCCTTTAAAACATTCTACTGCTCTTTAAAACATTCCAATCTCCTTTAAAACATTACACTTGTCTTTAAAATATTCCACTCTCGTGTCAAACAGTCCACTCTCGTTTCAAACATTCCACTGTCGTGTCTAACATTCCACTGGCGTTTCAAAATTTTTACTTGGTTTTCAAACATTCCACTCTAATTTCAAACATTACATTCGCTTTTCAAACATTTCATTCTACTTTCAAATATTCCTCTCGCCTTTCAAACATTCTAATATCCTTCTTAAACAGTCCAATATCCTTTCGAACAGCCCACTCGCTTTTAAAACATTACCATCGCTTTTAAAACATTCCTCCCGCCTTTAAAACATTCCACTCGCCTTTAAAATATTTCAATCACCTATAAAACATTCCACTCGCATTTAAAACATTCAGCTTGCTTTTGAAACATTCCAATTCCCGTAAAAACATTCGCCTCGCTTTTCAAATATTCCACCCACCTTTCAAACATTCCACTAGCCTTTTAAACATTCCACTCACGTTTCAAACATTCCTTTCTTTTTTAAAACATTAAATTTTCCTTTTTAATATTGCACTTACCTTTCAAGCATTCCATACTCCTTTAAAAATTCTACTCGCCTTTAAACATTCCACTCGCCTTTCCTACATTCAACTACTTGCCGTTCAAACATTCCTTTTGCTTTTAGCTTTTAAAACATTCCTCTCGTCTTCCAAACATTCCCCTCGCCTTCTAAACTTTCAGCACGCTTTACAAACATTCCACTCGCCTTTCAAACATTCCACTCGCCTTGTATACATTCCACTCGCCTTTAAAACATTCCACTCGCCTTTCAAACATTCTACTCGCTTTTGAAAAATTCCACTCGCCTTTTCAACATTCCATTCACTTTTCAAATATTCCACTCGCCTTTCAAACATTCCACTTACCTTTCAAACATTCCACTCACTTTTCCTGCATTCCATTCTCTTTTCAAACATTTTACTCGGCTTTCAAACACTCCACTTGCCTTTCCAACATTGAAATACTCGCCTTTAAAACATTCCACTCGCCTTTCAAACATCCAACTCACTTTTCAAACATTCCACTCCCTTTTCCAACATTCCACTTGCTCTTGAAATTTTCCACTCAGCTTTCAAACATTCCACTCGCCTTTTAAACATTCCAATATCCTATCAAACACTCTAGTCGCTTTTAAAACAGTCTAGTCACTTTTAAAACATTCTCCTCGATTTTAAAACATTCCACTCAACTTTAAAACATTCCACTCGCCTATATAACATTCCACTATCCCTTCAAATATTACACTCTCCTTACAAACATTGCACTCTCCTTTTAAATATTCCTTTTATATATTTCACTATCCTTTAAAACTTTCCCCTCGCATTTGAAACATTCCAGTCCTCTGCAAAACATTACAGTCTTCTGTAAAACATTCCAGTCTCCTTTAAAACATTCCACTCGACTTAAAAATATTACACTCTCGTTTCAAATATTCCACTCTCGTTTCAAACATTCTACTGTCTTTTCAAACATTCCACTTTCCTTTCAAACATTTCACTCGCCTTTCAATCATTCGAATCTCATTTTAAACATTCACCTTTATTTCAAACATTTTATTTGCTTTTCAAAAATGCCACTCCTATTTTAAATATTCCACTCGCCTTTCAAGCATTCCAATATCCTTTCAAACAGTCCAATATCCTTTCAAACAGTCCACTCGCCTTTAAAACATTCTCCCCGCTTTTAAAACATTCCCCATGCTTTGAAAACATTCTACCCTCCTTTATAACATTCCACCCGCTTCTAAAACATTCCACTCGCCTTTAAAACATCCCTTTTGCCTTTAAAACATTTAAATCACCTTTAAAACATTCCACTCGCCTTTGAAACATTCCCATCGGCTTTTAAATATTCCACTCTCCTTTAAAACATTACACTCCTCTTTAAAAAAAATCTCTTCTTTAAAAAATTCCACTCTCCTTTTAAATATTCTACTATCCTTCCAAATATTGCACTCTTCTTTCAATCTTCTACTCGCCTTTAAAAGATTCTACTCACCTTTCCAACATTCCACTCTCATTTCAAACATTCCACTCTCATTTCAAATATTTCACAATCCTTTTAAACATTCCTTCGCCTTTAAACCATTCCACCCACCTTTAAAGTATTCTACTCACTTTAAAAATGTTCCACTCTCCTTTAAAACATTTCCCATCCTGTGGAGAATCTCTATGATACCGTATTACCATGCGGTATCATATACCTTCTCCAGATAGAAAAAAAACACCGGGATGTAGTACTGTATCTGAAAGAAGTCCTCGCACACGACATTTTCTATTCGGAGCAGAGTAACCGAAGTGTATTGGAACTTCCGGAAGCCGCACTGTGTAGAAGACAGGTGCCTCCGCTGTCCATGAAATAGGCCAGTCTAACATTTACCAATTTCATTATCAACTTGCACAGGTAGGAGATTAGAGAGATTGGGCGAAAACCGGCCAGGGTTGACTGATCTCCCTCCAGTTTGCGAAAAGCGAAAACAGTAGCCATTCGTTAGGACTCCGGTTTGATACTCTCTGTCAAGATCCTGTTAAACAATTCTAACGGAAAGACCATGCCTCACTAACTTAGATTCACAGTATATCATATGGACAACGACTCTAACTCAATGTAAACATGTGGTTGAAGGTTTCTCCGCTCCTGGAGTTAAAATCCAGTCAGCGGCCTTCGGCGCCATCACGACGTGCATTGAATGCTGGGGGAGAAGCCTCTCACCTAGATAATTCGGAGAAAGTGTTCGCAAAGGACTCCGCCACGGAGGTGGGGTCCGAGATTGCAGTCCCATTCTCCTGAGGAACAAGAGGGGGTCAACTTCGAGAAAATTCGAAAACCTAATCCTCTTACTTCCAGTTAAAGAAAGACACGCATGACGCTAAGAAGAGCAGCGGATGTTCTTTGAAACATACCGGAACTTAGCCCTAGCTTAACGAAATTCACTGACAGTGAAATCGGTCGGGCGGCGTTTATAATCCATGAAGATATGAACATTTCTGTTTGAAGGTCATCTTACTCTCGCCTGACTACCACAGAAACTGTCGGCGTGCAAAAAGGCCAGAAGTTCTCGAGAGTGTATGAAGGAGGAAAACTCAGCGAGCAAACATCTAGCGACCCCCGAATTGAAAGCTAAATTAGGCTCAACAAGGAACGTCAAAAAGGAGCACCCTTTTGGACCTATGAAGTCTTAAAATGTGGCACACATATTAATTACTGAAATAATATGGCATGTAGTAGTAATAAACCAATTTAGAATAGAGCGAAATACTTTTTTTTTCTTTTAAGCCCCTCTAGCGACTGCTTACTACAAAAAAAATCGACGTAATCACCTTACAACCCAATGTTAGGTTAGATAAAAAAACAACAAAAAAAAACAAATGGGCAAAAGACCAAACATTCAACAAGAATGTGCCGAACAGTAATAAAGTGCAGGCAAGCGCTTCATCAAATGGCGGTGCGTCCCTCAAGTGTGCCCAATTCGAAGACAATAGTATGTTTCTCGCCGCCAGAGGGCTACTTAGAACGGGACGTGCTAGTCGTGGCCCCGTCACCTGTCAAAATAGGAGGGGGACCTCCCCGGAACACCCGACGAAGAAAGGAACCCCTGATCTTCTTTTTCTTTTCCTCAAGTTTTTGAGAGATGAGAGCGGAGAGTGAGCTCTCATTTAGCTGTCCACGGAAAGGGCTTTAAGGCCGGACGAGCTAGCCCTCAGCACGTCCTCCGAAATGGGTAAGCCAATTATCTATAAGAAGTCCCTACCCAGGGAGAATGTCCCTCCTTTCTTCGTGAGTCTACAGGGGACTGTGCTACCTCAGGAGGTTATCGCATAGTGGCGGAGTTTTGCTTGGGGGTGTCTCCTACCGTGTCTTTATTCGCCCTCTTGGACACACTAAAATTTGTGTCGGGGCACCTTCGGGACCATTTCCGCTTCAAGAGAGGCCTCCAAATGGCCATATCCTCCACGGTGTTGGTGATTACGACCTGAAGCTCAGTAGAATTATGAGCTATTGTGGTCATTGAGGCCAGCGAAGCGATCTACATCGGTTAAGAAAAGGTCGAGATAGTCTGAAAAGAGCAGTGGTCAAGGCTATAAAGGCATCGCCAAACATTGTTTCTCTAAGAGGGTTTGCCCTATCGAGTCGCTCTTACCGGTCACCTTGGAAAGGAAAAAAAGGGAACGCTGCTGGTCTAGAAGTGGAGTCGTTCGAGGATGAATCCAAACAAGGGGATGAAAGGAAATTCGCCTCACCCATAGACATAGGAGAGGGGAAAACTCCTCTTCGCTAGAAGAAGTTTGTAGGGGCCCCTGAGGAACTACAGGAGGTCAATCTCTTTTTCAGAGGTGGAGCTCTCCAAAGGTGGCACCACAGATGGCAAAGGGTAAGCTCCTTTGCGGCACAAAAATAGTTAGAGAGGAGCCCCTCCACCGGTCAGAGTGGTGCTGTTATGGTTTTCCTCGTCCACCTTAACAGCAAGGTCGGGTGGGGATTTCCTAAGAGGAATTTATGTAGTCCGAAATTTTGTTTAACAAAGCAACGTACGCTAAATTTTTTCTTGTGACCAATGATAAATAAATATGAGGTTGGTGGGCTATATCCTGCGTCCAGCCGTCGCCTCCCACTCTATGTCGGGTTTTCGGATTTTTCAGTCCTCCGCCCAGGGTGAGCTGAAGGTTGGTGTTCGCGCCTGCGCAGCGACTCGCACCGAGCACAAGTTTCTCAGTCGCCTGCTTATTACCCAAAAGCCGCAGCTTCCAACTGAGTAATCAGAAAGGCAGGGAGATAGGCTGGATTTCTTTACTACATATGCAGTACTAATTGTAGACAAAACAACCAAGATCTGTTGTACCAGACCCAGAGACGGGTACCTCGAGACTTTTCGTTGGCCTGCAGTTAACAAGGCTGTAAATACCGTCGGCGATAAGCAGTAAAGCCTTATGGACAGGATAACAGCCTCACGGAGGTGATCGCCCCATTAAACGCAGGGAAGTGGGTTTAAGGCAAAACTGATCGTTTCATTAATCCCGCCTATTCTGACACAAGTGAGCTAACTGGGAAGGTCCTTAACCTAGACATAGAGTTGAGGGGATAGTCGCATAAAAGTGAATGCTCAGAGTGAATGAAGAGGATGCAAACAGGTTCACAAGGTACAGCTCATCCAGGTACCAAATGTAATAGGATACATGGGGTACCCACCAACAGGGCCAGTCTAAGACAAATCATTTTCTCTAGTACTTTTTCAAGAAAGTTCAACGAGGAAATCCGTCTATAGCTATTCATATCTGTTATGGCTTTCCTGGATTGAGAACGAATATTATTTTGACTATTTTAATTAAGCTTGGAAAATAACCAATATTAGAACACGCATTGAGTACTCTTTGCATTTTTCTGTTACATTTTCTGTCAGGTTAGTGTTATTATCTTTGATGAGCCACGATGGACCAAGATAATAATAGATTTTCTCTGGCTATCACTGCATCTACTATATCATCCTGATCATCAATCATTCCATCTAATGTGGCTATCGTATGCGTTTTCTCTAATTTACTGTCAATTCATCTATTATCTTCGTTTCGGACTCTGCATTATCTTCCAAAGATATGTCAAAAACTCTTTTCCAATATTCCTTGAATTATTTTCTTACTCGTATACAAAATCATCTCCCTTTGCAATTCTAATTTTCTTTGATGTGCTATATTTCGCAGTTTCTGAACAGACATCAGAACAAGCAAGGATCCTTTCTTACCTCTACTTTTCCAATTGTTTCATGTCATATTTTCAGTCTTTCCATGGGAATCAGTTTCCGTAGCTCTTCTCGAACTTGGCTTCTTTGTCGCCCCCATACTGTCTGTAGAGGGATCCTCTAAAATAGTAGTATTTCCCCACCTCGTAAGATATTACTTCGGGAGAGAAAGCGAGCCGTTACTCCCACCCCGCCTTCTGACTTCACCCTTTTGGGACTTGTCGCCGGGTCACTGATAAATTCACACCGAGGCATGAAGCTGAAGTTGAAGGCTACCTCCATGCCTTCTTAATCCCCCACACCGGGTTGGGAGATTACTCATCTACTTTTATGGCTCAAGCCGCTGGTCATTCCCGCAAGGACACGCTCGGTTGTCCCGGCCGATAATGAGGGTTCAAGATTCAAGAAGGCCTCTCTCTCTTCCTGTTTTGGAGAACTCCGGGTATATATGCACCCTCCCAAGGATTACCCACATATTCGGTTAGACGACGCTTCCCCGGAAGGAGTTCGATTTAACGACGCTCTCTCCCGAGAAGTGTTTAGTCACGATCGCAAGCCACGGAAGATCTGGACATCACACTCGTATTTTCGGGTCAACGAGAAGAGTCTTTTGAGGCAACGTCAGCCTTTCTCAACCTCCTTCGAATCAAGGATTGGAGAAGCTGCTCTCCGAAGTTCTTCTGGTGACCTCTTGAGGACAAGAGACCAGATAGCTTGCTCGATCCGAGTTTAGAAAAGTCACCCCCCCTCCCTTCGAATTTCGTCCGGTAACCTCTTTAAGACAAGAGGCCCGCATCTCGCGAAATCCGAGCTTGCAGAAATAGTACCACCCTCTTCGGGTTTCTAGCTACACCCGTAAGTAATCAAGGTCACCAAGACCTCCCCCCCCCCAAGTTTGCCTCGCTT